>BMAW01017157.1:0-12464 GCA_019974015.1 Nephila pilipes
TGTTTTTGGTCAAAAGTGAGCTCGCGCGGCACCCACTTTGCACAGAGCTTTCTCATACCCAAATATTCGTGAATGATATGATGTACACGTTTAGTTGATATCTTTAGAGTGTCTGCTATTTCATTCAATTTCAATTTACGGTCATTCAAAATCATTTTGTGGATTTTTTTAATGTTTTCCTCGGTAACAACCTCTTTTGGGTAAAACAAAACAAAACTTCTTTGTAACAAAATTTCTGATTTTGTATTGATCGATTGGCTGCTTTATTAATATCACAATTAGAAATAAACACGAGAGGTTTTGATGAAAAACCTCATAATTTTAAGACTTGGTCAAGTGACGTGGTCGATTTCTAAGCTTGTACCTCCCTCTCCTAATTTCCACACTAAGCAAATGGGTGGACTTTGTGCCTCGACAGATTTAACGGGCATAAATCCATGAAACAATATTGGTCTTCAGCAACATAAAGGTTCAATTCCACAACTCTACGGATACAGCCATTACGTGTCGACGAACACCTCCACTAGTCTACCGTCATTACAATAATTAAGGTGATTGATGTGCTAACTCAGGTATCGTCCTCTTCATTTGTCTTAGATTCAAAATTATGAGGTTCTATACCAATAATCTTGTATTAGCTCGGTTGCAACATAGATGTGGTCACAGTTGTCAAACCATCATGATCGAGAACAAAACATTGGCTTCACCCTCATGATCTGAATTTTTTTAGCCGTTTCAAAGTTTGAAATCCCGATTCCACAAAACTTCTACGTATTGTAGAGCTGATACTAGCTAAATCTGTGGAGGCTCAAAGTCATCAAGAATCAATTGTGTAAATATTATGAGTGTGTGGTGACTGTTCAGATGTCGCCCTCGGTATTTAACCAAAATTCAAAATTACGAGTTCCTTTTCCAAAAGTGCTCGAGTTGCTGCTAAGTGCTATGCTACTAAGCAGTCAGGCTGTCAATGTCGACATTAAATCAAAATTTGTATTTTACATTAAGTAGGATGGCGTTCCCGTTTGGCGATGTTTTAGTGGAGTCGAGGAATCGAGCACTGACGCGTCTGAATAACCTTTCGTATTACGGGGCTGTTGCACATTAGATAAGTCGCAATCCTCCCAATATTGTGTGTGTAATTTTATGGAGGGATTATCAAGTTCAGGTTTCGTTAATATAATATGTCAAAGGTTTAAAATTACTTGTCCGTTTCCAATAGCCCGCGAATAGCTTATCAGTGAAACGTTAATAAACAGTCACTTCCAAATACGATAGAATCTACAAATGCAGCAGTTTGTATTCCGTTATGATATTTGAACATATACATAGAAAAAAACATGACTCAAAGAAATTTTATAGTTTTTCCCAAGAATATATTTCTTGATGATTATAAAAGATCACTTGATCGAAAAATACCAGTAAAGAATATATAAGCATATATTATTACAAATGTTAATATTTGGTTGTTTGCTTGCCTACGAGTATCTTAGATTAAATAGATTAGTATATTTAATATTTTGTTTATAATAAGTCCAAAGAGTCAAAAAACGTCTCGGGAAATGTAACTGATTTTACATCTTAAATATCTTATTTCTTATAATTTGTGATCGAAAAACTCTACTATAGACTACTAAAGAACTGTCAAATAGTTTCGAAAATGAATTCAACTAAATATGTTCTTCACCATGAGCGAATTCGAAAGAGAAAAGTTTTAAGTAAAAATGTCCACCCTAAAGTAATACAAGAACGCAGAAATCGTCTGAAATTAAAGTGTGTGTGTGTTGAAAATAAATCTTTCTTTCAGTTGAATAACAATTTTTTTGTTATTTCTAACAATGATTTATCATATTAAACTTTTTTTTGAATCAAAAATTCCAGTTTCTATTTCTTCAAAAAATATCTCTTTATAAAATTCTTAAAATATGGTAAGAGTTTCACTAAGAAAAGTGTAATTTTCTTTTAATACAAGATTAATAATAAATTTAAATTTTCATGAGTTCTATAAAATACTAATTCTTAAAAATTAATCAGATTAACTTTCGTTTAATGATCTATATCTATTGAATTAAACAAATCTTGAAAGTTATAATTATAAGTAGAGTAAATATTTTATCATTATTGTAAAAATTAATTCTTAAATATTTTCAATAATAACAATCATACAAAACCGTCCACAGTACTTCTTAAGATTATATATATATCATGTTTTCATGATCCATCTAATGTAAACATACACTGTTGGCCAATAAATTTGCTACACCAGGAAAAAATGATCTGACAAACGTCAAAATCACATGAAAAGAAGAAGAGATTAAAATATGCAAATGATTAGTATTTCAACGCATTTAGACGATGCGAAAGAGAAAAATGGCAATTGTGAGCACTGCGTAATAGAAAAGTAGTGCATGTATTTCTCATTCGGAAATTTATTTGCAAGGTCGGAGTTTGCTCAGAATATCGTGTTAAGATTCAAATTAAAAGAAAAGCTTTTTAGCAAGTGGTTGAATTCTAAAGAATCAAGATCATTCCTATCGAGAATGTGGATTATTTATCCGTGATATCACCCATAACATTGCTTGAAATCAAACCACTGTTTTGCGAATATGAAATTAACAGGTCGATGAAGGTTATACAGAACTGCATACAAAATATCTACGCAATCTCATGACAAACACCTAAGAGGACATACATATTGTAAGATCGTTCCCTGCAAAACCATTCAATCACATCACGGATCATTAGTCAGGAAATAGACCTGCTTTCAGCACAGCCTTGTATTATCTCGTGCATCTCTATATTTGCAGCAGCGTGTACAGTCAGCACGGCGACCATTACTTCGGCTTCTCTTGACAATGCAGCATAGAGACAGACGGCGAATCTGTTGGCAAATGACAAAGCTGGATAGATGAATGTCGTCTCTTTAGACGAGTCCCAGATGTGCGTGCAGTATTCTGATGGCTGTATACGTGTCTGGAGATTCTTACGTGATCGCTCTTTACCTACTTGCATTCGATAACGCCATAGGCGCCTTGCAGCTGTTGAGCTGGTTTTGGCAGCCATTGGGTATATGACACTCACATCTCTAATTCGGATCGACGGTAGGATAATACAGATTAGTTTATTTCTGATATCTTTCGTCGAATTGTTGGGTCCTATCTTCCAGACTGCCAAACGCCATCTTCGAACAATATAATTTAAGTACACACGTGATCTGACCTTTATTAGACAGGACAGATACACAGGGTATTCGACTTTTGCGCTGGCCTGCACAGTTTTCAGATCTGTCACCCATTGAAAACATCTGGTCATGGGTTGCTGAGAGACTGTCCCACCATCTATCTTCAGCTAATACGGTTGTTAAAGTGTGGCATAGAAGCAGCAGCACGGATTGAGTTGCCCTTTTCTGTTATCCGAGCCCAGTTCGATTCCAAGCCTAACCGGGTAAAGTCTTTATTAGTTGCCAGGGGTGGCAACTGTTTATACTGATATCGCACACCTGTAAACTGCTACACTGCTTCCAAATGTAATCATTTGGTCTACATGTCATATTGTTTACGTATAATTAATATCATTTTTGTATTTGCTTTCATTCATGATGAATCCTTTTAAGGAGCAGCATTGTAGAAACCTGACAAATACTTTGAACTACATCTCCGTCTCCGAGATGGGTTACGTTGATGCAAAGATCATATTCAAAGATCACCAACAATGACCAGAGTCATGATCTCTGACGATTCCGAATTCACCGTGAAAAGTTTCATTCTGGGCAACAACTCATGTAAAGAAAAACAAAAATCTTCTACCGAGATCAGATTAATCAGGATCTATGAATATCTTAGACAGGAAGGTACTTATAAATACCTTAATCAGGAAATTTATTGATAAGGCAGAGGTGTCGTGTTTTGGACATTGCCCGTTATTACAAAATTGAGCACCTTTAGCGCAAGTAAAGTATATCCCGAGATTCTCCTGGTACTTACTCGACTTTTTGGGGGTGCACTGGATGCAGAGTATATGTTTATGGACCAATTACAGTAGACAGTGGAAGTATCCAAGACTCCAGAACGCGTGTATATTAAGCGCATTAATTGGCATTGCAAACATGTTTCAAATGCTCCTGTTAAACGTGTTTCATAAGTGAATAGCCCATACCAACATGTGCAGAGGCTTAAGACTGCTGAGAGAGAGAGAGATTGATAAGACAATGTTCTTCAATCTCACCCTGACAGTATATTGGGGAATATGCACAAGCGGGGAAGATGCCAAATATGCATTTTTGTGCGGAAAAGTCACACTCGTCTTTGAATAATTTATCTGTTATAATCTCCGGCTAGAAACGGCATTTATTATGGCTGGAAATTCCTTGCAAATGCTGGATTTTTTTTTTAAATTTTTATCTTGTTTTTCATTGTATTTAATATTGAATACCTTTATTAAATGTATACTAAGTATTGTATTCGTTTCTTAACAGCTCTTGTCAAGCAGTATATATGCGTACATACACAGCAACGTACATAAACAAATTTATAAATATATATATGTATATCCTTATAACATATATGCATACATATTGTTATAACATATATTATCAACACATATATATATATATACATTACATATATATATATAACATGCGTGATATTATTACATATACATACGCACAAATATACATGTGTGCGTGTGTGTGTGTGTGTGTGTGTGTGTGTGTGTGCGTGTGTGTGTGCGTGGAGTGAGTGAGTGAGTGTGTGTATAATTGTTTATTTATTCATGAAAAGCATCACTTTGGACTAGTTTAAGTTTTTCATTATCCCGTAATAAATCAGAAAATCTATTCAATTATTCAATAAGTTCGGTAATAATTAGAACCTTTGGATCACTTGAATGAGATAATTAAGTTATTATTTCGTGTATATTAATTCCTAGTAATAAATAAATGTATTGAGCCTTATATTAAATTTTGTTAGGTATTATGTGTAGAGTTGTTACGTTTATGTATAACTTTAAAGTGTATCTCACATCTTTATAAATAATTAAATATATTGTACTGAGTCGAAATAGAAATAGAGTAATTTATGCTGCCTAACACCAGAATGATATTTAAGCAAAAAAATTCAACTTAATTTATGACAGTAATAACTTCTAAATAGTCTTAGTAATTTATAGTACAATAAATGTGTTGCTGTCATTTAAAATAAAATTACTAATAAATACTCTAAAATATATCTTATTAATATATTTTGAAAATTATTTTTCATTCAGACAAATTGTTTTAAGTAGCGGATTCAAATTAATATCCTCATTAATCTAAAGTTAAATCTTATGCTAGAAGATCAGTCATTAAATTTAAAAAAATTGCAGTTCTTTATATAGGTTATACTTTATTAATACGCTTCACCTATATATCAGATAATGTGTCCCATTAAATATTATTTTATATAATTTTGGCATCTAACTTCTGTCGAACAATTCTGAATGTATGCTTATTAATATTTTTTTTTTCAGTTTATTATTTATTTACATAAAATATTAAAGAGTTTTGATTAGGATGAGAAAATCTTGAACTAAGCAAAACGGTTCTGATTTGAGAGAAAATTCCGTCTCATAGAAGGCTATTGTTGCATTATTGGTGGAATAATGAACGCGTAACTGGAGAGTACCGATTTCTCGCTTTGCTCATCCGAAGTCGTTGCTCGTCACGTGACCGTTTTTCAACTCGCAACTGAAGGCTAACGGGTTCCAGCTTCGCTTGCAGTGGTTTTCTTCAACAGCAACGACAGAAGTTAAGGCGACTTATGAATTAGCCTCTGATAGTCGTCTCTTTTAGCTCAATTGGTTAAGGTGCAACTACTAAGACCCACTAGTTGAAGGTTCGAGACAGTCCTTAGCACTCAAGATCACCAAATCTCTCCCCCTCCACGAGGTAGAAAACAATAGCAGTCAAACACTCTTCCATAGATTTTCTCATAACTTAACAGTTTTTTAAAGTTACTCTGTAAGTTCCCGATATATCTCATGTTGCTTCTAATAAATAGTTAATAAATACCATTTCACTTAAAATTTTAATGAACTCGACTTTCATACAAAAAACATTCAATTTTGCATTTTGAAACAAAAATGAATGTACGGATACAATTTAGATGTTCTTCAGAATATGCATTTTTATGCCATTGAATTTATATGCAACACAAATGGATAATAACGATGCAGAAATTTATCCATAGTAGTATGACTGGTTAAGGAACGAACTCATACATGAAAGATAAGGAATTCCCATTTCGCCATTCCAAAATTTTTCCAAGTCGCTTGACCGTGGTTCAAAACACTACCCCAACTCCAAATAAATGTCGTTTTGCCTCTAAAGTAACGTAACTAATTAAATCCCTTGCCCTTGAAAATTTTAAGGAATACGAGTTTTTAAAAAAAAAAGTATCCCCCTCCGTACTTAAAAACAAAATGATGTAAGAATATGCTATGGATTTCGAATCTCATAATTTTGAGTCACATACAAGTGATGAGGTAGACACCTAAAATATTTAAAACATTTTTTTTTATTCCTACATCACGTCATATGGAAAGATCAAAGCTTTAATAAATTAAGATGCAATAAGCCTCCTTTTAGGTTGTCAGAATGTTTCTAGTACAATCAAGGTTTAGACCCTCTTTTTAATAGATCACTCTTTTTTCTAACGTTCAATTTCTTGATAACTGGGCCTATGTATGTTTAAATGCCCTGCATTGAAATACACTCTATAAAAAGTGGGGGGGGGGGAACGATGCAAAAAGAAGGAGTGGCTCGATTGTAATGAAATTTTGTATGCAAAGACATTTAGACCGAACATGCATAGAGTTAAAATTTGGTTTTAAACGAATGAATAGTGGGAGTTACGGCGCATCAGAACTGCGCACTCAGCAGTGTATATAAGAAGGGATTCTCAATCTGATGGTCAAATTTTCTGTTACATTGTGATTTAGGACGACTTTCAACGACTAAAAAAATGCCTCGCCACAGGATTCGAGCTTATTACGAGCAACAGTCAGAGTTTGAAAGATGTCGTATCTTTGGATTGAAAGAGGCTGGTTGAGCAAATCAGAGAATCGCTCGTCATATGGGTCGAAGTTAGGCGGCGATTAGAAGATGCTGGCAAGAATGGGTGGACATTGGCAGATTTCAGTGTCATGATGGTAGCGGTCGACCTAGGGCCACAGCAGATCAGGAGGACAGAGTGATTGTCAGATCAGCTTTCACAGCACCTGATTCATCGTTATCAACCATCAGACGTGTGACCCGCACACGAATGTCCGCCATTACCATTCACAAACGGCTGAGAGAGCAAAATCTACGCTTATACCAACCGCTACGCCCCTTGCCAGGCACGTTTGCACATTGTCGAGCCAGATTACAGTGGTATTTGGCTCGATTAGGTTGGAATGATGCTGACTGGGGAAGTATAGTGATTGGCGAAGACTCCCGCTTCCAACTGTGTCCTGACAATCATCGAAGACATGTCTGGAGACGCCCAGGATAGCGTGCCGATCCTGCGTTCACTACTGAAAGCCACACAGACCCTCAACCAGAAATTATGGTCTGGGATTCCCTTTCCCTTGATAGTCAACCCCTTTGATCTTTATTAAAGGTACACGTACTGCAAAGAGGTACTTCGACGACATTCTGAGACTTGTTTTGCTACCGTTCCTTTTGCAGTCCCTGGCCTTATTTTTCAGCAAAATAATGAAGGACCACATACGGCACGTAATGCTATGAACTTTCTTACAGCTTGTCCAACACTTCCTTGGTCAGTTAGATCTCTCTCCAATCGATCATGTCTGGGATATGATGGGAAGACAAATGCCTCTACCAAGGAATGTTGATGACCAAGCCCGACAATTGGAGCACATTTGTCAAGAAATACCGCATGAGACCATCAGGGAGCTGTAGCACTTTATGCCACGTCAGGTGACAGCTTGCTTCCAGGCTACAGTTGGGTCAACACCTTATTGAGCTTGTTAATTTGTAACTGTGTAACTCTGAAATAAATCATTCAATTTTTCTCAAATTTAAATCATTTTCTATTCTGTACATAATGTTCCGATCCGTCAAATTTTTTCTCCATTGGACAAATCTTTCCTGTTGCGTTGTTTATTTATTATTGTTATAGAGCGTTGTTTAATAAGAAAGTGTTTTCTGTAGTATTTAATATATATATATATATATATATATATATATATATATATATATATATATATATATATATATATATGTGTGTGTGTGTGTGTGTGTGTGTGTGTGTTATATATATATAACAGGTCAATTGAAAAATCCCCGGCCTGACACATAGATGGCGCTACTAGAATTAAATCCATATGTTATTTAGTTAGCCCTAACCCTCAAAAGATACGTGTATAAATTTGACAGCTGTCGGATCATTAGTTTGTGAATTATAGCGTTTTGAGTGAAGCAACTTTGTTATTGTGAAAAAAATGGATGAACAGGAATTTCACGTGTAGATAAAATTTTGCTTTTTGAAGGGAACAAATACAGTTGAAGTAAAAACTTGGTTTGATACGGAGTTTCCTTACACTGCCCCAGGAAAATCAACCATCAAGAATTGGTATGCTAAGTTTAGACGCGGTGAAATGAGCACCGAAGACGGTAAACGCAGTGGACGCCCAAAAGAGTTTGTTACCAACGAAAACATTAAACAAATCCACAAAAGGATTTTGAATGACCGTCAATTGAAATTGAATGAAATAGCAGACACTCTAAAGATATCAACTGAACGTGTACATCATATCATTCACGAATATTTGGGTATGAGAAAGCTCTGTGCAAAGTGGGTGCCACGCGAGCTCACTTTTGACAAAAGACAACGACGAGTTGATAATTCGGAGCAGAGTTTGAAGATAATCAAGCGTAAAAAACCTGAGTTTTTGCGTCGATATGTGACAATGGATGAAACATGGCTCCATCATTTCACTCCGAAGGCCAATCGACAGTCATCCGAGTGGACTGCACACGATGAACCCGCTCCAAAGCGTGGGAAAACACAACAGTCGGCTGGCAAGGTTATGGCGTCTGTATTTTGGGATGCGCATGGAATAATTTTCATTGACTACCTTGAAAAAAGAAGGACCATCAACAGCTACTATTACATAGCGTTATTGGACTTTTTGAAGGAAGAAATCGCCGAAAAACGGCCGCATTTGAAGAAAAAGAAAGTGCTGATTCACCTAGACAATGCACCGTGTCACAAGTCAGTAAAAACTATGGCAAATATCCATGAATTGGGCTTCGAATTGCTTCCTCATCCACCTTATTCTCCAGATTTTGCCCCGACTATTTCCTGTTCTCAGATCTCAAAAGAATGCTCGCTGGGAAGAAATTTTCGTCGAATGAAGAGGTGATCTTCGAAACTGAGGCCTATTTTGAAGCAAAGGACAAATCGTACTACAAAAATGGTATCGAAAAGTTGGAGTGTCGCTATAATCAGTGTATCACCCTTGAAGGTAATTATGTTGAATAAAAAAAGCTAATCTTGCCATTAAAATGTGTTTGCCTCATTGCCTTTGTTTGCCTATGAGTTCATAAGTATTTTCTCGAAGCCCAATTTAATTTAATATATGTGATTTGAATTTAACCGTACTTCATACCCATAAGATATCAAAACATCCCATTTTCTTAAATGAATTCCATATGTAATAATTTTTAATTCTCACTTAAATTCCTAATATTTAATACATTAATTTAATTCATACTTTGCTTGTAATCTAAGAAATCATTTTGAAGGAATAATTTTAATGAATACTATAGCACATAAATTCTCTCTTAATTTCAGTATCAATTCATATTTTTTAACAAAGTACATATTTACTATTGAATATACGTTAGCTCCAAGCGAAAAGAAAAAAAAAAGTCGTGAAGTAATTTTTATTACTTCCACCACTTTAAGTGTCCAATAATTTTAGCAACTTAACGTGAAAAACATAACTTTCAAATAATGCAATTACAAATGAAAATCTGATTAGTTGTTATTACGAAACAGCATTATTCGGGGAAAAAACATCAAATGACTCAGAAGATCTAACTTCAAGTAACAAAACCACATTAACACAGAAGTCATAAATGCATCATTTCCTAAAAAAAGATTTTAAGAAAACTACAATTATGTGAGTGAAAAAAAATATATTACTGCTTTCGAGTTCTTCGACTTGACAACACACACAAAAAAAAAAGTTTTTTTTCAACAAAATTAACGAGCAGCCAATTATCATTAGCTTCACAACAACACTTAAACCTGGGTCAGTAAAACAAGATTTAAGAAACGCCTTAGGCATAATTACTCATAAAGTTCTGTCGGACTTTCTTAGTGAATTTATTTACGCATGAAAACAAAAGAGAGGAAATTTTGAAAAAAAAAATCTTTCATATCGCTTAGAGCTATGACTCTTTTTCATTATTTTTGCCATAATTTTTTGCTGCATATTTTATGAAATATGAAGTGATTTTTCTTTTCCCAACATTGGACTAAATTGTCCTTCAATAAATGACCAATATTTTTAGGAATAGTTGTGTGAAAGAAATCTCTCCCCCCCCCTAAAAGAAACATTTAGCATATTCCTTCATTAAGCACATTAAGACATCTTATTATCATATTTAAATCTATTTCATACAGCACACGTTCATAATTATTTACATCTATGACACCAAAATATTAAACAGACATCTTAATCGATGCCTTGCTACGAAATTACAGAGAACTGGAAATCTTCAATGTAGGATATAAATATATATCTCTCTGGAATAAAAATACAATAGTTCCTCTTACAAGGACACCTCCGATCAAGAAACACTTGTTTTTAATAGACAATTCTGTTGGTCCCGGTACCTATAAATAATTTGTGTATTTACGTCCTATTAAGGAACAAAATGTTTGGTCCGGTGCTCGTTCCTTCTTACATATTACATACTACAGTATATGTGTAATTTTTATTATACTTATTCGATATAACACTATTTTAAAGTTATCTATGTAGAACTTTCAATTATTTAAATATAAAATGCGTGATTTTTCACTACCTATCATCATAACTGTGATAGCATTATGGAGAAAGTTTAAATAGTACATAACCAATACATTTCTCCATTTTAAAAATAAATTGAACTCCTAATTCATTAAGTCAAAATTATTTATTTTCTAATGTGATTTATATTTAACTTATACAATGAATTATAAGTTACTGATTTTTATTGTTACATTCATATGTACATAGACTATTAACAGATATATTAAATATTTAATTTTTCCTTAACTCTATCGAGGCGTTCACTTAGTGTGTATATCTGAAGCATTCAAATAATTTTCATATACTAATTAAATAGTAAAACTGTTCCTTTGAACAAATGTGAAGCTATATTTAAAATTAAGTTACGATTATATCAGATTATTTTTAAACATCAACATTCGATACACACATTCAATCATCAAAACCTATTTTTCGTACCTTAAAAAAATCAGAATAGAAAAAAATACTTTTATTCTACTTTAATATCATTCCTTTCTAAAAGATAAGAAACCACACTAAAAATAAAAGTAAAGCAATATGCATTTATAGTATAATTTAAAATAAAAGATGAAATATTTTCGGCACAAACAAAATTCATTCCAATCACAATTTCTCTCGCACCTGCAGCCCTAGCATTAGAATTCACTCTCATTCAGCATCAGAAAGCAAAAAAATGATTTTAACACGATTATATTTATTAAATTTAAGATTTCAGTAGTTTTTTCTTCAAACGAATATTTTCTATTGTAACTTTAGATAATTTTTATGGTAGTGTCAGTTAATATTTCAGGACTCTTTTATTTTCCCTATCAAAATGCAAAGACCCTTGGATTGCATCTAAATATTTTATTGCTTTTAACTTCTTTGAATAAAGTGTTAGGGAACGGTACCTTTTCGCCACCTTCGCACCTATTCTCTTGCCATAAGCCAGATTGATTTTTTGGTTTATTTTCTCATACGATGCCTTTCTGCTTTCAGGAAAATAGTTTCTATGTGGGTGGGTGGGTAATTTCTGCCTTTCCAAAACTATTACTAAGAACGGTGGTGGATAAGAATTTACATTATTCCTTTTTTTGTCAATATTGATGATATGGTATGATATGCGCATAAAGCAATATCCATAAGCAATTAAAATGTTACTTACATTAAATATGTCTTGAGATTGGCAGTACAAAAATGCGCTTTAATGAAAAGTAAGCCTTTTATTTTTCTTTAAAGCAAACGTTTTAAAATTTATATATTCTTTCAATACCTATTACTGATTTTTATATAACATTTGAACATAAATATGAAATTTCATATTTAGGTTTTTAGTCATCAGAGAAATAAATATATTTTGAACATTTAACAATAATTATATGTATATATATATATATATATATATATATATATATATATATATA
>BMAW01017165.1:0-10427 GCA_019974015.1 Nephila pilipes
TATCATGTCATTTGTGACATATCATGTCATTTGTGACATATCATGTCTAATTGTGACATATAATGTCATGTCATTTGTGACATATCATGTCTAATTGTGACATATAATGTCATGTCTAATTGTGACGTATAATGTCATGTCTAATTTTGTGACATATCATGTCTAATGTTTTTGTGACATATCATGTCTAATAATTTTGTGACACTCAATAATTCTTGAAGAGAAAATTTATTTTAAACTTTCAGAAATACTATTAAAATTTTGAAGAATTGAAGATTTTTATAATACAAAAAATTTTCATATACGACTGATATGAATACTCTTTATATATATATATATATATATATATATATATATATATATATATATTCAAAAATCACTTTATATATATCGAAATGAAACTTTGAGAAAACAATAATTTTTACGTAAGTAGACGTTGGAATAGAATAAAATATTTATAAAAAATAAACATGTTAAAATTTAATTATCAAGCAGAGTCTGAAAATATCTTTACATGCTATATTTCCCATCTAAAAACAGCTGTAGAAAAATAATTCAAGCAACCCCGCCGAGCGTTTAGAATTTTCTCTTTTCATTTGGATTACCAAAATCAAATTTCACTCCTAAGTCACTAAGCCTTAAAAATCTCCCATTTAAGTTTCTTCTTTACGTTTTATGAAATAAAGTTTTTTAAAAGAATTTTCAAATAAATAAAAATCTTTATCGATGAATAAAATGTGTTAACAGTAATAAAATTGGTTCATTAGAAAACACGTATTGCTTTCAGATTAATTCCTTGTTCTGAAATAAAAAATGTTTCTACCATAATATATACATATCTGAAGTATAGAACACAATTGTGAACTTTTCACGTGTTCGTTTTCATAACAGTTTGTTTAAGATACTATATGCGGGAGATGTATAGGAATGTGGGAGTGAGAGTAGGTTTTAAAGCTTCAGTCTATTGGCCATTTTAATTTCCTGAACATAATTTTAATCCTATGGAATTACTATTATCTTTCTCAAGTCTTTCTAATTTTATTTATTTGAATGCAAAAAGGCACCCCCTCCAAAGAGCAAAAGATAAGGAAGGTTTCTACGGAATCACATTTTTTTTTTCGATTTTAAAATTTTTGCACACTGTATTTTAATAAATCGTTTGTAAAAAAATTCTTAAATTATTTCAAAAACTGGAAGGAAAATGCAATTCCACAGAAAGTTTTCTCAATTTTTGCTCTTCCAGACACAATTTTTTGCAAGCAAGTAGATAAAATACTAAATATTTTAGGAATTAGTAGAAATTTCATAGTATTAATATTACGTTTACCGAATCAAAATGACAGATCTATAGGAAACTTAATGGTACAAGAGGAAATTTTGGTTAATCTACGCTAAGCATTTGTTTAAAATACATAAAATGTAAGAAAGAGGTAAAAACTGTTTTAAGAGCAAAATAGTCAAAAATAGAGGAGGATCGCTAGGATATTTGAAGGTTAGTCACCCATGTATTCCAAAAGTAAAAAAAAAAAAAAACATAAGAAAGGGAGAAAATAGTGACTCTCGTACTAACTCTATTAATTCAAAAATTTCTTTCTAATGCATTTAAATATAATAAAAATACGGAGTAACATCTTTTCTTTTTCTAAAAAGAGAAAATAATTTCAATATTAAAGTATAAGATATGTTTCTGAGTCACTGAATTAGCTACAAATATTATGTGAGAGTGAGAATTTATATTATATTTTCATGGTCATTTCAGGGACATTCCTCTCATACGTAACACGACACCCAAATTGTTCACTGTACTGTTTTGAGAGTACACTGTTAGCTATTTAATTCTTAATAACTTTTAAAATGTCCTGGATATTTAAGAAGATCAATTTAATAATAAAAAACACACATATTTTATTTCTCCCCTTTTCTTCATTGCGCATTATATCAAATCAACTTTAAGTAATAAACAGCTTTTCATTAATGATAAATCTTAGTAGAAAACCTCGGAATAGTCAGATTAATTTCATGTGTTCCTAAAAAAAATTCTAAGACTTCCTCAGTTTGGAAAAAAAATCTATAAAATATCTAAGTCACAGAGAAAAAACACACTTAAGTTTCCAAAATATTGTAATATTAAACTCTATTTCCTACACAGAAATAATTTGAAATAGAGATTCTATGCTTCTTCACCTTTTTTCAATTGAATTTTTCCAAATAACATGTCTTACAGTAAATATATATATATTTATATTCCTTTATTTGCAAATTAGATTCGTGCTTTGATTAATTCTGATTTTTAGTTATTACTGAGATATATGGATATAAATCAGTACTTTTGTGAAATAGATCTTTCATACAAGGACAAAAACATTCTGTATAACAGAACATTTCGTACAATTGTTATTATTTTTTGGATAATTATTCTTATAACTTCCCTGAAGCTAAATATAGTTGTTCAGCTAAAACCATTTCAAGGCGAGTTAACTTGACTACGATCAATATGTTCTGACTAGATTTTGTTGAAGAAAAACACCTAATTGATTTTTCTGCAGGCATTTATATGAAAGATATTGCAGTATGATATGTTTTACCGCCAGCTATTCCAATACTTTGGTTCTAGTTTCGAACAAACCTTGATACTTATTGTATAAAGTAAAATGCCGACTCTGTAGATTTTAGTATATATCTATCAATTTTAAATTATTTTTTAAATGAAGGTTAACAAGGAAAAGACAGATTACAAATGATGGAAGTTTATTAGTTCCTTATTTCAAACAAGATCTAATTTCCTATTTCTTATAATGGAGGAAAGTTTTTCTGAACAAATTTCTTATACCATCAATTTTTGAAAGATTTTAGTGGAGTATGAGACTACAGCAGTTACATACCATTTAAGCTGATCCAATGCTGCCTCCCGACCATTTTCCCAACTTGGCCATCCGAATAAGTTCCTCTCTTTCCTGACTTTTTGGTACCATGTGGCTCTTGTTCTCTCTCTCTCTGTTTCCATCTGGTGCCCCTGACAGCGCAATCTTTGTGTTATCATTTAATGGCATTCTAAGAACATGTTCAATCTACGCTTAACGTTTTTTTTTATTAAATTGGGAAGAAATATGTTTGATTTATATTGTGTCGTACAGTTCCAAAATGGTAAACTTTACTGACCAGTATGTTTTTAAAAACATTGTAAAACACATTCTTTGAAAGAGATTTAATTTCTGTTCTTGAAATTTATTGAGTTTCCAAGCCTCATTTCCGTCGAGAAGGACCGTTAATACTGTTACACTGAGTACATGTAATTTGAGCTCTGTACTTATATTTGAGGCTTTCCAGAATTTAAATATTTTGAATGAATGTTGACCTTTTCTAAATCTAATTTTTGTTTCTTCATCATTGTCTCCCATTTTAACTATTGTAAAACCAAAATATGAAAAACAGCCTCCTTTTTCAACTTTGTTTTGATTAATTAGAAGTGAATATTTTCTTTTATTTTTTTATTTCGTTATTTTTATTTTTTTTATTATAATACCATAAATTTCCATTTTAAAAAACTTAATGATACACATTGCTTTATATTGCTTGTGAGTTTCTAAATAGCTTGCAGAAATAGTTCTTATATTTGCTGCTTCGTTTATCATGGTTTTATTTTGTTCTAATTATTCTGCTTCTTACAAAGAATCCACTTTTATATCTGAAGTTGAATTATGTAAAAAAAAGTTGAGAACTGAAGTGAACTGCTTTTGTAAGTCTAGCAATTAATACTCTTTCCTCAATTAGGGGATAAAAAATAGCAGAGAACATTGAAAAGACAGGATAATAGAAGAGAAATAAGTTGAGCTTATGCTGTGAACTCAGACATATAATAATTTGACTTTATTTTATAAAGTAAATGTCATGGATTTATTTCTAACAAGTCAAGGCTTAGATTTAAATTTCATTCGTCGGTTAACTTTTAGTAGGAAATAGTATTTATTCCCCAGTTTTATATAGCTTATTCCTGTTTTTTTTTTTTTTTTTCTAATTAATGTTTACATTTGTTATTACACTTAAAGTGCGAAATTTTTTTCTAAATTTCCCAACAAACAGTTGAATTCTATTAAATATTTAGAAATATTTAAAAAAAAAAAAGATGTTCCGATCTTAGTTTATTTCGTGAGAGTTTGAATACTTGAATCCTGGACACAATTTTTTTTTTCTAAATTTCCCATCAAACAGTTGAATTCTAAAACTTCTATGTAGTTAATTGATGTAGTAAATGTTAATTTGCTTACACTAATAAATATGAAAAGTTGCAACTTTTTTTGACGAGTACATCCATTATTTTACATTTACTAATTAAAGATTCTGTCCTTTTTTATATACTTACTTTTCATTTATGAATTAATGCTTCACTATGTTCTAGAATTGATTGATTGCTTTTTAACGTCCTACTGAGAAGCAACATAAAGGCAATCGCAGGTAGACCTGGCAGATTTGAACCTTGGACAAGTGATGAGGACGACACTTGAACTGGCACCCCTCTCCATACTTCCACACCATGCCAACGGGATGGCTCGGAGCTCTGATAGATGCAACGTGTTTCAGCCTTGCTACCCAGGGAGTCTTCAATGACATCAGACTCGAACCTACGACACGTCGAAAGAAACAGCGGTTGCGAGTTTGCAATCATGATCACTAAGCTATTGTGGCCACATAATGTCCTATACATTTTTCTCATTCGATTACAATTTTCACCTTATTTGTACTTATTGATTGTTTTATTTTCAATTTTTTAAATGTACAATTCTATCTAATATGTAACTCTTTACTATTTTATTAATTTTATTAGTATGTAATTACTTTTCAATTTGGAAATTTTTAAGCAGTTAGAATTTCTTTCCTTTTACTGAATTACACTATTTAATTCATTTCAAAAATCGTTATTCAAATTTTATACTTTTTAAACTAATTTCTATATTTATCATTTGGTAAAAATAACATAAACCTCACCATTCCTTTCACAAACAATGAATGTTTGATGTAATTTTGTTCAAAAAGGCTATGAAAACTATTCTCAATCAGTCAATAATATAATTCAGAAAAAAACAGCTTTTCTTATTTGTATGTAAAAGTACTTGCTCAAAAATATACTATAAATAAAGATTTACTTCCTGTTGGAAATTCTAAATCTACAACTTTCTCTAAATATTGTTTAGTCTTTTAATCTTATGTTTTTCGTTAAATTGTAATTAATTTTATATTTGTTTCAATAAAATCATTTGCTATTGAATAATAATAACTGTTTTCGTAACTATACCGAGCTTAAAAATTGTTAAAAGTTGAAATTCAGGAGGTAAAACATATGTCCGTTGCATTCGTTTCCAACTCAGCATCTTTTGGAAACCTTGGGTTTTCTGTTTTAATTCCAGCTATAGCTAGAAATTGTTTTGGGGTAAATAAAAGTATTCGTTAATATAACATCATTTTATTACTTAAGATCAGTTATGCAAGGGCAATATTAATACATATAACTTCTAACTAAACGAATAAAATAAAGTGATGCAGGGTCATGAAATTTGCATTCTTTCAGTCCCTGGTTTTGACGAGTTTCTTCTCATTTTATCCGGTCGTTTGAGGACACCTCTGCTGTTTGGAAAAGTCATATAGAATAAGTATAATAGTATATTTACACACTTACATTCGTCAATTCTAACTATAGATATAATATCACATTAGTTATTTTATCAAATTGATGTAAGTATTTGCAAATACCTTGGAACTGATGTTGGTTTAGTGGAACTACTGCAAATAATCGAAATATATTATGTATGGCTAATCACAACTAGTATAGCTTAATACCTTTGTAAATTTATTTTACACCATTAGTAACAATTTTGGACAAATAGAATTTTAATAAATTGTATTTTGGTATTACAGACCATTTGAATCCTTTTACAACAACCGCACTAAACTGCAACAATATTTTTGTACTTAAAGAGAATCAACGTATCTATGTTATGAAATTTTAACAATTAAATAATTATAAATTATTGATAAGTAATAATTGTTCAAAATTGTTTAAATTTAGATTATTAATGAGATTGGGTTGGAAATTTGATTGGAAATATTGATTTTTCGTTCGTTGCCATATAAAACTAGTTGAATTACATTTAATACATAAGAGTTATGAAAAAGGGTTTTTAAATAGTACGATATAAGTAAATTTATTATTTTCTCACTATATAGTCATTTTATACAATCGATATTTATGGTAAGTTTTTCTTAAAATTCTTTGTATAAAGAAAAAAAAAGTGAACAAAAATATATGTAAAATGTATTTTTTTAAAATTTAATCTGGTGTTCTGTTAGCTGAATAATAAAGGCTTCAAACAACTTTGGGTCATCTTATTCTCAAATAATGGGTTTATTATTTAAATCAAGAAACTTTTATCTAGGTTTGATTGAAAAGCGATGGTTCCGATATTTTGATAGCAACTGTATTTTTAAGCTTCAAGATATTTCTCTGTCTACAGAATAAATTTTATACTCTCACGGTATTCAGTAAGATATTTATTTACTTTGTTCGCCTCACGCTAAAGTAGGCACAATACTCCTTTTGAGAATGTTCAAAATTTCTGAAAACAATTCTCTTTCGAAATACTTTCAGTGAATTTTCGAAGGAGTTTGTGTTCGAAAGTTCTGTGTTAAATCGAGTTCGTTGTTAAACTTTTAAACATTACTACTTGCAAACTCTTGTTTTTCGAACATAACTTTTTGTGAAGCCTTTCTAGATATGTATTTTGGAACGGTAAATGCATTGAAAAACCCACCTAAAAAGAAAATAGAATTACGAAAGATCGAATAATATTTTGTCAAATGTTTAGATCTGTAAGACTCTATACAAAGTATAAGAAAATATTAGATTTCAAGTAAGTAATTTGTTTGAATACTTTGTTTCAGAATAACATATATTGAAGTGTTAAAGATAATACATATTTTTTAATAAATAAAGTGTATGAAACAAAATGGAAAATTTAAAATTCAAGAGATAAATTACATATTTCTCATTTTGAAAAAATGAAAATACTACATAGCTAGATAGAGAATTAAAAAATTACTGTGACCAAACACATTATGTTACTTAGAGCATTTAATTTATTATAGATTACACACTCACATTTAATAAAGATATAGAATCTTTTAGCAAAAAAAATATTTTTTAAAGAGTTCAGTTTCATAAAAACAGATATTGAAGAGTTCAAGATGTTATATATTGGGTTAAAGAATGTATAAACAGTTTTAATCAATAAATATATGAAAACAAACTAGAATTCATTAAATAACTTACTTATTTCGTCCTTGAAAAAGGGGAATATGTTATACCGAGAAAGGGAATAAAACCAAAATGATCGTAGTTTAATTTTAGACCAAGCACACTATGTGAATTAGATTAATTAG
The DNA here is from genome assembly GCA_019974015.1 of Nephila pilipes. Lineage (NCBI taxonomy): Eukaryota > Metazoa > Arthropoda > Arachnida > Araneae > Nephilidae > Nephila > Nephila pilipes. The sequence continues at coordinate 7,432 of BMAW01017165.1, forward strand.
TTTATTATTCATTATGCTGTATTCAATTCACCTTCATATTCAAAAGTTTGGGAAAACTTCAAATTTTATTATAGAAAATGTGATTTTTAAACAGTTTATTAATTCTTTGGATGGAAACACACAGACATAAAAATGGTTCAATTACCTGAAATCAGATGGTGGAATTATTTTTCTTTTCAGAGATAAGATTCCTATTTGACGAACGCACAGCATAGCTGTGTGGACTCGTCGGTATTAAATTAGACTGAAAGTATCAACACAACACTTCTTTCTTCTCACACATAACTAACTATTTACAGCTGTTACGAACAAAAATATTTGATATTGTCTTGTTTCCTACATCCTCCCCACCCTGATCAATCTCGAGGGGAATGACCAGAGATACCGAGCGGGTTACCTTTCGATCATTAACCTTCAATTCACAGGACCTTATCTTCCTATCATGTCCCTGGTGTAGGTCCATCACTCTGACCTTCTTCCACATGTGCCGTGGGTGGAAGTCTTTTTGCAAGAGCACGATATCGCCAACTCGGACCTTAACGAGACTGTCCTGGTTACGAAATTGATGAAAAGATCGCAGTTAAAGTAAATATTCCTTTGACCATTTTTTTCCAAAAACAGTCAAGTAAGTCCTGCTGCAACTTGTAGATTCTCTTAAGCCTTGTTTCATATCAAAACTGGATGGAATGGCTGTTAGTTTTTGTCCTGTCAAGAAATGAGCTGGTGTTAAAGCTGTGGAGCTATCGTCTTTTCTCTATTCGTAGACTAATGGTAGGCTGTTGAGAGCGGCTTCTATTCCAACTAGGACAATGGTCAGACTTTCCTCGTCTAAAAGTGCTCGTCTGAGTACCTTTCTCAAACATTGTTTGATAATTCATATTAGGCGTTCCCACCACCCCACCAAGTCAATCGTGGGGTAATACATTTCCAAGTTATACCATTTTGGGCATAATATTATTGAATTTTAGCTGATGACAAAGCTTGCCATAACAGGATTAGTTCCTTATTTGTTGCATGAATGGTAGTACAATTGTCAGTATAGATTGTGTGTGGCAGTTCTCTGTGTCCAACAAATCGTTGAAGAGCTAGGAGGAATTTGACCGTGGTAAGATCTGACACGAGTTCAGTGTGTAATGCACGTGTTGTTGCACAAGTAAATAGTGCTATTTAGGCTGTATCTTGATTTCATACAGCATATATTCACAGATTCAATTCCTTTTCCACATTTCGCCTTGGACAGCTAGGAAGGTAGGCATTTGTGAAGATCTTGCTTTATAGCTTGACGTCCTTTTAGTATCCAAAAGGTAGAGCGTAACTCGGAGCGGATTATACGTATGTGGTATGCTTGATAGAGACTTATGTGGGTATGCTGAATCAAAAGATGGACAAAGGGGTGGTTTCTATCCAATAATAAGGGATATTGAGTATCAGAAGGAATGCCAGAAAATTGAAGTCTTTCTCCAATGCATAAGTAACAATCGTTGAGAAAGGGATTGGAACAGGAAATTTTTGATTTTGTTGGGAAGGGGAGTCCATCTTGTAGGGCATCTATTTCAGCCGGGGAATCATTGATACTACTCAGTTTGGAGACAATATTCCTTGGCCTTTTCTATTTCGTTACAATTCAATTCATGAGTAATATGTGGCTGTGACTTGCAGTTTTGTACAAAACGTAGAATCCAGGCTACCACTCGAAAAGGTTTTGGGTAAGAAATATAACGAGGTATATCTACAATGGGTCCTAACGTTGCAACGTAGAAAAATTGAAACTCCGTTTTTCGTAATTCCACTTCGACTAACGTCTGTGTATGTGATGACAAATCATTGGAAGGCCAAATTTCTGGATGCATAATATTTTTAAGCTGAACGTGTTCTTGTTTCCAAATCTCTTGCAAAATTTTATAATTGGTAGTCCATTTGGCTAATGGTAGGCCAATACGTGGTGTAAGTTGATGCATTTCTTGATATAGAATTGTAGCATCAGTATCTGTAGATGTTCCCATGACGTAAACATCCATATAGGTATTATTCTTAATGTGTTTAGTTGCAATAGGGTACGCTTGCTTGTACATTATAGCCAATTCAAGAGAAGCTGATTATAAAAATGGACTTGAAGTGAGTCCGAAGGGAATACGCGTGAATTGATAAATTACAATTTCATCTTCTATTCAGAGTTTTCCATCAGGAGTATACGTTGTCTTGTACCAAAGAAATCGTGATGCTTCTCTGTCTTCGTCAGATTAATTCATTATTAGCTGTAGAAATGCTTTGCTTCCGTCACAAATAATTGCTAGTTTTGAAACGCCAAATCTCAGTAACGTAGCCATAGTATCGGGAAGTATATTTGGTCCAATTTCAAGAGCGTCGTTTAACCCTTTCGCTACGGGAGGGAGAAAAAAGAAGGGCTTCTCTGGGCCCGCGGCTTCTTACAGCGGAGTGTCACTCTGCGCCCAGACGATTTTAGATAATAAGCCTAATTTGTTGAAAAAATTCCTCTAAAATCAGCTATTTATTAAAATATTTTGGTATTTACATATCTTATTTAAAATGTATTAAACTTAATATATACAAAAGAAAAAAAAGATTTAATCGAAAATTGAATGTCTTATACATAAAATAATTACATAAAAATCATATGTTTTGCGAAAATACAAAATATACTTTCATTTGTTACATAAATTTCATGGTATAATGATGTACCATTACAGGGAATATATAGATATAAAAGATAAATCTTATTTTGCTGTATGGTATATTTATAAAAAGAAATCATTGCATAGACCAATGTCATATGTCTTACACACATGTTCTGACGCTTCACGCAAGAGTTTGAGCAAAGGGCACATCTTAGTCCTTTTTTTTTTACTTTAATGTCTATGTACAGATTTGGATTATTTTAGCTAACATTACTGTCAGATACATTCATTATTTAGCAAATATCAGTATCAGATACTTTATTTTCGTCATGACTGTCGCTACAAATAAAAGCTGACTGA
>BMAW01017168.1:0-26111 GCA_019974015.1 Nephila pilipes
GCTGCTGTAGAAGGAAGTCGCTACATACTTCAAGTCTCTTAATAATCACTATAAAATCAACGCTTTTTTAAAAAATATTCAATTAAAAGCATTGTTTAAATTTGAATAGGCACTTAAGTCCTCCAAATATCGTATCTGATTGAATAGAAAATACGCCCAGGACTTAAACGGAATTTTTTCTCAGAGAACTCAGAAATCTGTAAAAATGCAAATTTTTCTTGAATTCTAAGAAGATTGCATTGAGGTGTGAAACTGATGTGTTAACTCCGTTTCGTCTAACACAGTGGTTTTCAATCCTTATTGACTCACGGACTCTGTTAAAGGTTTTCCCTTTGAAAAATGTATAGATTCCCTCTCACCCTTTGAAAAATATGTCTTAAAATAATATTTAAAGTGCATAAATATGTTATAGGTGCTTTATGCAATGCATTTAAAGAAAAGTTTTGCATTTTTTATTTTAAAATAATTAACATAAATTTAACACAATTTAATTATTAATAGCATTAACCGTGCTCCAGGTGTCCCCTATCTTTTCATTATATTTAGTGACTGGAGTGTGCTTGCATATTTGTTTTCTCACAAACTGTCACAGTGTAGCTCTATTGATAAAATTTGCAGTCACATTTGATATTCTACATTTGTTTCTATGTTTTGTTTTTGTTCCTATATACAGTTGCAAAAATCTTAATCTTGTATGGGTAAACGAGTGAAATGAATCCAACATGATGAACAATGGAAAAAGCCAATTTATTCACAAGTATTCAAGAAAGACAAAATATGGGTAGCAAAAAATGGAGACTAACAACACAATCAGGAAGCACAGTATTTGCATAGATTAGTACACAACAGGAACAAACACAGCACTTGCACAAATCAACAACACAGAAACAAAGCAGCACTTCTAATGTCAGTCCCAATATTTTTAATAACGTTCAACTCACTAGTTTATTAGTTCTTACTTAAGACAAATCTCTAAAGTAATACTTTTCATGGGCTCCGACAGCTTCCCCAGAAGATATAGGCCGCTTCTAGGCAGATTCACTTGGCCATTTCCCAACCGAATCTGAGGCTTCCTATATCTCAGTATTTATAGCTGTTCTGGCCATGTGTGACGTCATAAGGAAATGTCTATGACTTTCGTCCTAATCAAGAATTTAGGAAGATTTCAGCATTTTCGTTTTTTCACCAAATTCGCCAAGTCGACGAAATGGTAGCCAAGTCCATTGCCACGGTTGGGGGTTCATTGATTAAGCTTTCCTTGGTGACCAACGAAATCTTTGTAAATGTCTCTTTTCCCTTATGGTAGTAATATTGTAGGGAAGCATCATCATCTCATGTTTGTAACAGTTCGTTGAGAAAAAATTTTCGTAAAAGTACGTTATTCCGAATGGCATTAAAATGTTTATAGCTGTATAAGAAACTTCTAATGTTCTGCATGAACCTGCAACCGAAAAATTAAGGAACTGCTCTTGCAGAAATTTAGATTTTAACGTCGAATCTATTGATATACTGTTAATTTGTTCCCTCTCCATCCGCAAACATCGAAGTTTCTGATTAATTTTCAGGGATAATTAGCGAAATGCATCTTTGTATTTTTTTTAGTTTATAAACATTAGTCAACTAAGCGAGTGCTTTATAATTTTATTATTTTTATTTTAACTTGCGAAATACTGGAGTGCGTTCCTCGCAACACAGTTCGAAGACCACTGGCCTAACACAATGAAGAGACTAGCTTTCCAGCCACGGACAGACTGCAAATAATATTATGAAGATATTTTTCTTTCTTTGCTCCAACAAGATTGCCAATCAAATTACTAAATGTCAAGCATTTAGCAATCTGAGGCAGAGATACATATTTCAGTACCTACCACAACTGATTTTGAATTTTGTAATTTTATTCTTATAATGACAATGAGTTTGAGTAGAACATTTTAAAAGACAGAATTATTTTAGAAACCAGTAGTTTAGTTTTAGTTTTTATTAACGTCGCACTAGAAGCAACACGAGGGTTATTGGCGACGGACCTCGTAATTTTGAACCACGGTCAAGTGACGAGGATGACACCTGAGCTGGCACCCCCTCTCCTAACATCCCCACCACGCCAACGGGAGGACTTTGGGCCCCGAACAGATTTAACGTGCATCAGCCCCGGCTACACGGCGGGTCTTTGGCGGCCAAGGATCGAACCCGCGACTGAACGAAAACCGCCAGCCGCGAGTCCACGACCTTGACCACTAAACTACCGCGGCCCCACAGAAACCAGTAAGTGGACTTGAATGAGACTTCATTCTCTTTTTTTTTTAAGTATAATGGTGTCTCTTATTGTAATGAATTATGTTATATTACAATAGATAAGAAATAATGTTATATAATAATAGAAAATTGATTTCCAGCATGTTGAACTTTAAGACGAATCACTCACACGTCAGTTCTAATATTTCATTTAATGATGCAAATAAGACAAAATAAATTCGAATATGAAGTGTACTTTTCGAGCACTTTTTGAATGTTCTTGTTATTTTATAATCTTACAACTTTAGGCAATGTTTTTCATCTGTGGCTCGTGCGATCCACCAAGAATGTTTAGTTTAGTTTAGCTTTCATTAACTTCGCATTAGAAGCAACACAAGGGCTATTGGTGACGGATCTCGTAATTTTGAACCACAGTCAAATGACGAGGATGACACATGAACTGGCACCCTCTTCTCCTAACTCACCAAGAATGTGAAGGCGGTGTTTGTGAATAAGCGAATCGGTCAAGCGTGAACAAACAGTTGTAATGAAGTGAAATCAAATCCTTCCGTACAACAATATTAAGTGTAACTTCAACTTTTGATACGTGTTCTAACTTGTTTACTTATAGTTGATCTACTAGTTAGTTGTGTTTTGTTAATTTTATTCTCTTTCAAATGCTGCATTAATAAATTTTTATTCATGGTTAGGTACTCGACTTATATCATTTTAAGCCAGCCACCATTGGGTAACGTACCATATTGATGCTCCGTGCAGAATACTTATTGATATAAATTAGCTATAAATATTGGATGGAAATTCAGTGCTTTTGAATAAGCAACCAATGTAACTGGAAGATGGTTTAAATTCCACCATTTTGACTATCCGACTTGCGATTTATACAGATTTTGCAGAATTGTTGATGTCTTCCGGAAGTAATCAAGGAGGAACTGATTACTGATAATAGTTTTGCAGTGTGTGATGTAAGTTCGATTATCCCTTTCCTTTTCACTAATGCCAGTGCTTGAAGTTTTGTGTAAAATTTTATATCGTGGCGAATAACGAAATCAAACAAGATGTAGACTTAGCATAGGACTTTCATAATGAAATTACTAGGATTAGTTCGAAAAAGTTACAGTTTATCCTTTCAGTATATTGTGTCTTCGTTAGATAGTGAAACGTTTGTTTTGGTGGAGGATATAGTTAAAGCTAAGTTAACAGAATTAGAAAACCTATATTTAACTTTAAAAGAAAGAATTATAATCCAATACGAGAACTCTGGATCAGTTAGGTTATGTGCAGTGCGTTGATTTCCAATTTATTACTTTTCAGCGTTTCGTGGTTTTTCGACCCTGTGGAGGGGAAGAGAGTTGATGGCCTTGGAGTATCAGCGGCGTTTCTAACACAGGACCAATGAGTCCACGGAAAGAAGTTGACCGGTCACTTTTTGCTGCACCTTTACCAATCAGGCTAAAGGAAACTTGTCATTCAGGCTAGTTAATAAGGCGTTTTACCTTCTGGCATTGTTGTTGAAAATAATCGCTGCATACTCCCCTTCAGTATCATCGTGATGATACGAAGAGATACATTGGCATTTGTAGAGAAGGTTGCTTTTTCAGCCATTACTGCAATTGATGTACACCCCCTCCCTGTTGAATTGAGTTTGGCGTGGAACAATTTTCCATTTGATTTCATCGACTATCTCTAGTTGAGTGACGGGTCTTGTCGACTCGTGAGCCAGAGCCGGAATATCACTAGTCGTGATTTATGAGCGGTTGTCTTAGTTAGGCATACAGAGGTAAATGTTTTTGCATCAGGTGGCATATGCAATCAGTAGATATCGGCTGTACTGCCATCTAGTGTTCATGTCCGAGGTCACCATTTCGGTGTAAGATGTTTTCTTACCCCGTGGAGGAGGGGAATTGTGTAGTCTTGACAACCAGTTGCTTTTTGCAGAGCATCTACCAACTAGGCTAAAAAAGACGTCTTATTCAGGCTAGTTAATAAGGAGTTTTAACTTCTGGCATTATTTTTGAAGAGAATCGCAGGAACTTGAAGATAAGAAATCCTCCCACTTACTATATGAAATACAGGAACTATTTGAAGGAGGAAATCAGGATTCCCTGCAGGGTACTATAGTTACAAAAATTATCCATTTCATTGCAGCTGATATTATCTATCAGTACTGATAAGCCTGAAGGGGTTAACAAATACTGCGGATAAGATCTCTGAGGTTTTACTCACGTTTTCAGAAAACAAAAATCAAAACATTTATACCGTACAACCGGAAAATATGCGTATTCATAATTTAGAGGTTAAAAGAGTAGAATTTACACGTTCTCTCAACGATTTACAGATGCGGCTTGAAAGGAAATACAAGTATCTCGAAAGAGAGCTTGTGTGTGTTGGTATCATTTTAAATTTCGCAAAAAAACCAATAAATGCGTACCCCTTGTTCATTTGTAGGGAACTAAATAGCCCGATTGTAATAGCAATTATTCGAGTGAAGAATCTAGTCGCTTATTTGTAACAGAATTTAGAATCAAATTAAAATACTAAACTGATACATTTGCTCCAGTATCAATCGTAAGAAGGCCAATACGTGTGTGCCTCCTTGTTCATTTGCGGGAAACCAACTAGCCGGATTGCACTAACAGCTAGTGATTCGGGAGAAGAATTTAGTTGTGTATTTGTAACAGAATTTATATATAAAATTGAATTGAAATACCTAATTGATACTGGGGCATCAGTATCAGTTTATATCCAGTAACATATTTAAATATACCTTTTAAACAAGACATTTTAAAATTGTTTGCTGCTAATGGTTTTGAAATTAAAACTTTCGGAATGATCAGGATGAGGATTAAATATGGGTTTTAGATACAAGTTTTTTTTTTTAAAAACTTTTTAATAGCTGACGTAATTAAAGGAGAATATAATTAATATCGATTTTATTCATCATTACAATTCGATAATTGATGTTAGAAATAATAAATTGAAGGTCGCACCATACGAATTGTCTGCAGTTATAGGTTTGACTGTCAATCAAGTAGAATTCATATGGTTAACAATAGCAAGGAGTATCACACAAATTACTCTTAAATTATCCGAATCGGGGTTCGCGAACCGCCGGTAGGAAACATTGCTTTCGAAGTTGCATTACAACAAACAAGGAAAGACAGTACGGAGACTTAGACGTTTATTTTGCGCAGACTCAATAAAGCTGAAGAAAAAGAAAGAAAAATAAAAGAACTATAGTGCGTAAGATCGGGAATAGCATAGTTGGCAGTTCGACATTTCCAATTTTTGCTCGAATGATGCACGTTCATTACATTTGTAGATCATAAGCAGTCAGCTTTTCCTTTTAACACTAAACACACCATAACCGGTCTCTCTTTTGACCGGTTATGAGCTTTATGTTGAAAATGCACATATCATCTTATCGCTTTTACTCATTTGACTTCATGACTTTTTCTATTAATTATATATAGTTAATATTGTATTATTATTTTTATTTTTATTTTATTTATTTTGAATAATACTTGTCATATCCCCCCCCCCCCCGTTATCTACCACAACCGGTCATTTGACCGGGGGAACAATTTATTGCTTAATAAGGTTATTGGATCAGAAATTATGATGTGCATTCAACGTATTCATTACAGTACATTACAATAAAAAAACTAAATTTGGTGTAGACATGTTCGATCAAATGGCGAGGAAATTTACCACAAAATCTAAGTCTTGCAGATGGCCACTCCAAGTATTTTTCGATATCCTTGATTTAGCTGGCATAAATGCCTGGATTTCGTACAAGCAAACGACAGGAGAAAATATCTCGAGACAAGATTTCTTATCCGGTTAGCAGCAGAACTTGCCTCCGATTTTAGAGAAGCCCGTGAACAGCCAAAAGGAAGAACAAATACAAAACAATCGCTACTTAAATCTACTACAGATTCTTATCGATTTATGACGCGTCGAATAGGCTATTGTAACGAAAATAAAATCATCAAAATTTATTCTAAATGTGAAACATGTGTTTCCGGAAAATGTACAATAGAGACTCCCTGTAAGTGTAAAAAATGCGATGAGTAATGAATTAAAAATTCTTATTCTTTGTGTTTGTAACATAAATTGACAATATACAATTTTGTATAATTATAATAAAGTTAATTTGTTTATTTCCTTCCCAACATCCGTATTTCATACATTCAATCAGGAAACAAAAAGTCCGGTCATTTGATCGGCTATGGTAGAAATAGGTATGTATTAAGTGTTAGTATGTTTAGTGTTAAACAAAAATCTGACTGGTCAACAAAGGTATTTCGAGAATCTGTCACAACTCAATACAAATATTAGGTTTATGTCAGGAACACATATTGTTGTTGCTGATGCTTTTTCATATATGGGTGAGATACAGATGCCAAATGTTTTGGATTATACAGCATTGGCTGAGGCACTAAAGGGCACATGTGGTTTGTTCAAGACTTCTTCCTCTCCCACCAGATTGCACCTTAGCCTTCCTGTTCTCCCTATATATTAACTACCTATAAAACACATCTGGACAATGATTGGATAACGATTGGTCTGGTATGCACAACCCTCTACTGCAACGAGATAAATTTTGGTAATGTGGGATGTCTATTTCAGTAATACCTCAACAAAACACCCAAGATCTCTTTCATTCAATGTCCAGGCTTTTGCCAGCAATGGCGATCCCTTTTCGCCCAGTTCATAAATGTGGAGCAAAAGTGACCGGACAGGTTTTCACTAGACTCACAGATCGAGGGTTCAGATTATCCCCGCCGCTCAAGGTCAACCGATCTGCCTCGCCACAGAGTAGAAAAATATCCTCCTAACAGATCAATTGAAAAGTCCCCGGCCTACCATAGTAAAACACATTTTTTTGGCAAAATTAGTTTTTTTTTATTCAACATAATTCCCTTCAAGGGTGATACACTGATTATAGCGACTCTCCAACTTTTCGATACCATTTTTGTAGTATGATTTGTCCTTTGCTTCAAAATAGGCCTCAGTTTCGGCGATCATTCTTCATTCGACGAACATTTCTTCCCAGCGAGCATTCTTTTGAGATCTGAGAACAGGAAATAGTCGCTGGGGGCCAGAATACGGTGGATGAGGAAGCAATTCGGAGCCCAATTCATGGATTTTTGCCATCGTTTTCACTGACTTGTGACACGGTGCATTATCTTGGTGAAGCAGCACTTTCTTTTTCTTCAAATGCGGCGTTTTTCGGCGACTTTGTCCTTCAAACGGTCCAATAACGCTATGTAATAGTCGCTGTTGATGGTCCTTCCTTTTTTAAGGTAGTCAATGAAAATTATTCCATGCGCATCCCAAAATACAGACGCCATAATCTTGCCAGCCGACTGTTGCGTTTTCCCACGCTTTGGAGCGGGTTCCTCGTGTGCAGTCCACTCGGATGACTGTCGATTGGACTTCGGAGTGAAATGATGGAATCATGTTTCATCCATTGTCACATATCGAAGCAAAAACTCGGGTTTATTACGCTTGATCATCTTCAAACACTGCTTACCAACCGTCATTTGGAATAATGAATTGTTTTACTTTAAAATTAAAATGAATTTCATAATCCTCATATTTATTTAGGGTGTTTATTTATTTATTTATTTTTGAGTGGTCGTTCCTATTCAGGTATTGTGCTTGTCATTTTACGTTTTGATATTACGAAACCAGTCGCCGATTTCTAACGTTAATTAAAACAAACAAACACGAGAGGAAATAAGCCACAATGTTAGGGAATCGCTCTTCCGTTCCATTAGTCTAAATGAAGTATTCTTCCACACATACACACACACACACAAATAAAAAAAGAAAAGAAAAAGAAAACATAATTAAATATATAAATATAAAAATGATTGAAAAGGAAATATATATGAATGATGTGATCGAGGGATTGAAAAAAAAGAGAGTTAAATTAGCAAATGATAATGAAATAATACTAATAAAATTAAAATAGAATAAAATCGTTAAGTTGTTCCTTTTTACAACGTTTTTCTGAATTTCACTTGGTGTGTGTGTGTGAGTGAGTGTGTGTGTGTCATCAAATTTTCGATCGTTAATTTAACCAACTTCCCATCAAGCTAGAGCTTTGAAATTTTGGGAATCGTTCGTATTCGCCTAACAATGCAATATTTAGACGTTTGCGACAAGTTTTAACTAATATTTCAATAATTTTAATAAGTCAAAATATTCTTTCCTCTCGGCGCTTTTAGGATTGAGGAAAAAATTTCTTTCCCCCTCTGGGAGCACCGGGCACTCCCCACACCGCATGGGGTATCGTAAACCTTTTGTACTCACAAAGGGGAGATACTATCTCCCCTTTACTATCTCCGAGATAGTAAGGGTTGCTGACTTTTAGTCAGTAATCATTCGCAAGAAAGAAAGTTTCCAATATTTGGCGCCATGTCTTATCACAATAATTTTTTCTGAATTCTGGTTCCCATTCTTTTTTTAATAGAATGACTTACAAACTTTCAAATGCATGTTTTGATTTTATGAGTATTGTGAGTTTTTTAATACTCTCACAAATGTCTCTTTTTAAGTAAATTTTAAAGTTAAAAATAACTAACAGTTTTAACTAATATTTCAATAATTTTCTCTAATAAACTTTGCCACCATACAAAAACGTTGTTTTTAAAAACGTTGGTTTTTATATCGAATTATTATAAACTGACTTTTTTTAGAGTGTAAAGATCAATTTAGTCGCAGCTATATTCGCTGAATCCAATATTTTGTACATTATATACGTGTCGTTATGAAATAAGATTTTTCCAACATGCTGTATGTGAAAATTTTTAGAGGAATTCATTCAATATATTGTAAAATGTAAAAAGCTCGAGCGAAAAAAATTTAATCTTTGAATTTTCTTAAAGCTTTCGTTTACCGGCCATTTTGATTTCGTGAACATGATCTTATGAAATTTTTAATACATTTCTCAACTTTTTTTTTTCCATCTATTTTCAAAAAAAGTTCATCCAAAAGACCAAAAAATAATGTAAGTTCCTGCGGAATTAAATTTTTCCTCCAGATTTTCATAAATATTTCTATTTCCATTTTAATAATTTGCTTGTGGGTTTTCCGATCCTTAAAAAATATTCTAAAATGTCTTCAAAAATCGGAAAGAAAATTTAATTCTCCCCAAACCTTCAAAAATTGTTACTCTTTTGAATGCACTTTTTTTTTTAGAATTTGTTATCGAACGCAGAATTTTTTTATACTAAATTGTAAAGAATTTTGTAAATTGATGTTTTTCCGAATTTCTTCTCGAAATTTAAAAATTTCAGTTGCAAAAAAACGAAAAATAATATCAGTGAATTCAAAAAACTCTTCTTTCATTGGAAGAAAAATGAAATATGAATTAAGCCACCAGTGAGGTTCGAACTCACGACCCCTGGTTTACGAGACCAGTGCTCTAACCACTGAGCTATGGTGGCGACGCCCACAAGGAAGGAATTAAGCTATAAAACTATTGTACACCTTGCTTCCAAACCCAATATTTAAATAAATGTTGTTACTTGTGCTTGCGAGTCCTTTTCAGTATTCAGTACCCTTTTATTAAGTAATTATTAAGCTTTCAATAGTTTCAGTTTATAATTTTAATGCCTGTTATAGATTCAAAACGTTTCAATAATTTTGTGTTATAGAAGTAACACATAGAAGTAACAGTGAATGTTGTCGGGGAATAAACGCTGTTTTTTCATTTATGCATAAACAATTCTAATTAGGAATCATTCATGTGTTAGTTTTTCTCGTTAATAAATGATAAAGTAGTAACCAGACTAATAAAATACGCCCTTTCTTTTCCTTTTTTTTTTTTCATTATTTACATTTGAAGATTATGAAGAAAGAAAGAAAAATAGTAAAGCTTTTTTCCCCCTCAGTTTTCGATGAAATCTTAAAAGAAATTGTATTTTATTAAAAAAAATTGTACGTATTTAATATACTAAAAAAAAAATTTGCTGTCTGTCAGAGAGAGATTAGAATTTTTTTTTTGTTTCATTTTCCATTGCCTATGATGATTAGGAAAACAAATTTTTATGCAAAAAATTTTTAAAAATTCGTAATATATATAAAAAAAATGAGAACACCAGACAATTAATTAAAGACCACAATCAGATAATTATTTTTCATGTTACATGTCACATTTCCATAACTGAAAGCAAAATTGACTTGTGGCACCATCTACCGTTTCATATTTGAACAAAGTTCTTAAAAAATGAAACGCCTAAATTTTTGCTAGCTAAATTCTTACGCATGTATATTTATATTTATATAATATATTATACACACATACACTCACAACCATCTTCCTTTACTGTTAATTATATTTAATTACCAAATATGCTGCATGATTTTAAAGTTATGCACGTTTATGATGTCAGAACGTCTAATAATGGTATAAATTATTTGTCACTTTCTTTTCTGCATTTTTTTTAAGAAAATAGGAATAGTATAAATTATTTTTCATTGTATTTCCGAAATCCACTAAAAATTAATCAATCAATCTAATCTGCGTCATTTTACTCTGAAAAATTGATTTCTGGAAAGTTTTGAATACAAACAAGTGATAAAAAAATAATCACACACGTAAGTCTAATTTAATTTTCTTTATAAATGCAAAAATTTGTAGATTTACAAAAATGGAGTATTTCTAACGAAAATTTCAAACTTTCGTTGGTCTTAGAAAAAGTACGTGTTCACTTTTTATCAATAACAATTAATTAAAAAGTGAGCATCTAACAATATTGTTTTAATAAATTATTGTGCTCCAGTGTCACCGAGCCATCATAGCTCAGTGGTTAGAGCACTGGTCTTGTAAACCAGGGGTCGTGAGTTCGATCCTCACTGGTGGCTGATAAAAATGTGTTGCATTACTTTTTAGCACTGAGCGTTACAACATCTGCGTTTGTTTCATACTGTTCATTTTTTTTTTGGAGGTGGAAACTTTTTTTTTTATTGTATTCTCATTAATGCTCAATGTGAAGTTTATTGTTTGGTCTTTAGAAACTTAAAATTTGTCATTAAAATTAATTATATAGGTCGGTCTCAATATTAAACTTATGCTAACTTCATTCATTACATTGTACGTAGAGAAGATTATTGTTTCGCCTGGCATTGTTGGGCTTTAAACTCCCATCTGAGTTCAACTTGATAACTTCCAAGTGCCCATGACATTTGGGTAGATGCTTACGATAAAGAAAATAAGTGACTATTGGTAAAAACGTGTACGTGTAAGAAATATTTTATTTGGTGATTTACTTTCGTTTCAAAACAATTCGAAATGACAGATTGTAATGTAACTAATTGATAGTTTTTAATCGTTATTTTCTATTTTTGTCAAGGGATGTTCATTTTCACGTTCAATAAACATTGGCAATGTAATTTGTTGAAGTTATATACATGCTTATTAGGTTTTCTATCTTACAAAATCCAAATAAATAAGAATATTTAACTCGTTACGAAATATTTATATAAATTCTATCTATTCTATTTTTAATAAAAATCAAAATAATAGCAAATTAAATTATCTTCACTGAAATGCTTATTTTTGCATTTTCATAATAACTAATTTGTATATAACAAAATATAAACATGCCTAATTATTAACCATTTAGAATAGAAACAGTTTATCCGATATATACATATATTTTGAAAAAATTCAAGTAAAAGAATTAATATCATGTGAACAGAAGGGGGAAATACCAGTTATTACGAATCATAGTTTAGAATATTTCAACGAATGTAATCTAATAAAAACGAAAAACTTTTCGGGTGAAAATTTCATAAATTTCCATTGTTTTTAATTCAAATTTCACAGTTAAAAAATTTTTTAAAAGCTTATTCCTCATGAACCCCATTTAATTCTCTTATTATAATTCAAATTTTTTAAATAATTTATGTTGTTTATTTGCAAGTTTATTAAAAATCAAATTTTTTAGAATCATTTTCCGAAATCACAAGAAATATCCTGAACTACACAGCATAAAAAATGCTCTTCCAATTTCTATAGATAAAAAAAAAATAGTTTTAAAAATTAAATTTAAATTATTTTTTTTTTTTTAATCTATAGAAATTCGAAGAGCATTTTTTTTTATGCTGTGTATTCATGTAATTTTTTGTACAGTGCTCAGAGAAATTTCACTTTTCAATATTAAAAGCTGAATTCTTCCTGACAGGTTTGAGTATGAAACAAATTTGAGTTTTTGTGACACAAATGTTCATCGAATTGAATAAAAATATTTCAGAACAAGCACAATATCATGTTAAAGTGTATAAAAATGTATGAAATTACTGAAGGGTGGATATTGTTACAGATTTAATCAATGACGTTGATTGGAAATTAGAGGGGTGGGGGATTTATAGACAACAAAAAATAACGATGTAAAGTATAAAGAAGGTGGACACAAACAGAAAATTTAGCTACAGAATTGTATGCCTAGATGCTTTCTGAGTGAATTTGGACATAAAAGTAAAAGTTGACAAGTTCATACCAATTTTACTTGGTTTAGTTTAAAACTAGTAATGTGTATTTTTTTTGTTTGAAAATTTAATTATTACAATACGCAATACAACTTTCCTCATAGGAACAATATTGTACATGAATTGCAATTAAATAGAAGTATTTCACGGAATCAAAAATAATCACTAGTAGTTTATATACAAAAGCATGGCTTGTTTAAAATATACACTAAAAATGATAATTTTCCCAAATCCAAATAGTGATTTTTTTTTTACGAAACCGTTAGTTGCGTCGCATGCCATTGCATTTCGTGCATATTTTTGTACCATTGTATTTTGTGTACGAGTAAATTTTTTAACAAATAAAAGAGACGATAAATAGGTGATAAGACAACAGGGTTTATATAAATGTTTTTTTTATAATTCTTAGTTTTAAGCGGATAAAATGGAATAAAAATTTAAAATTTTCTCAAAAATGTAGGGGAGCGATTTGAAAAACATTAATTTTCAAAAAAAAAAAAAATTATTGCATTAAATTAAATTATTAAAGTAAATAATAATTTAGGAAAACCTTAGTTAAAAAATAACAGAAATAAAAGTTAAATATTTCGCAGATAAATCGTTTGCCCTCAGTAATAATAATTTTTCCGAACGATTTCTTGCGAATGTGTCTCTGGGAACAATGATCAGATTCGAATGAAATTTAAAATATTTTATTTAGAACATTCTCTTCTTAATTCTGTAAAATCGACTTCCTTCAGAAAGGAAGAAAAAAATTTTAAGAAACTGTTGATAAATCTATTAAACATTATAATTAAATTGCAATTAAAAATTATACCGATTATGTACAGTTGCGATGAGAATTATACACATCCATGCCGCCGCTGAAATTCATGCTTCCCGCACCTGTAGACGGATAATCTTAAGGGTGCTGTTTTTCCTTAATGTTAAAGAATAAGATTTGAATATGGAACACTTTTTCTAGTAGCAAAACGCACGAACATTAATTATGTATTCTGATTTCGCTATCTTTTAGAAAGCAGTGTGAATTTATAACAACACTCATTTCTCTCCGGATTAAAACTTTTTTTTCCCCCTCGTTTAAAATGTGTTCCAAGTTTCGTCTTCTACAACTGTAACGTTAATTCGCTTTGAAATTAACGTTTCAAAAATGGCGCATTTTTGGAATGTTTCTAAATTTTATGAATACTTCATCATAAACGGATGTGCGTGGTTGCAACGTCACAAACGTTTAAAAAAAATGGAAAAATCTTCGATCTGAAAACGTTTTCCTAGTTTGATCGCGTTCTCGGATATTAGGCGAAGACATCCTTAAGAGCGCTTTGCTTTATACGGCGGCGCGATTATGTAGAACATTGGAAATCTTACTGCAATGATAAACATTTTCTTGCGCTTTATTTATTTATTTATTTTTTTTTACCACTATTCTGGTCAAGTGGACCGGTACATATTATATGTCCCGACCAAAACAATTGTTAAACATGTTGCGAGACCAAGTAGGCTCTAGAGTCGTGTCGGAATGTATGAAAAAGTGTGCCGTTTTTTTTTTATTTATTTATTTATCCATTTTAGTTTATATTAACGTTGCACTAGAAGCAACACGAGGGCTATTGGCGACGGACCTCGCAATTTTTTTTATCCATGCCACAGATTTCTTACAGTGAATAAAATGTAAGGTTTTTACAACGTTTTTCTGAATTTCACTTGGTGTGTGTCATCAAATCTTCGATCGTTAATTTAACCAACTTCCCATCAAGCTAGAGCTTTGAAATTTTGGGAATCGTTCGTACTCGCCTAACAATGCAATATTTAAAATGTTTTTATGTATTTCTCTTGGTGTGTGTGTGTCATCAAATTTTCGATCGTTAATTTGACCAACTTCCCATCAAGCTTGAGCTCTGAAACTTTGGGAATCGTTCTTACTCGCCTAACAATGCAATATTTAGACAAGTTTTAACTAATATTTTCCATAATAATGCAATTTAGCCCAACCACTTGGTGAGATTTCAAAAATTTGCACCAAACTGGGTGATTTTTTTTTTGCTGAACATGAAGTCCGTAAAACGGACCAGGGTAGCTACATTTGGCAAAATACTGTCAAATAATTCTCGTCGCCAAGGGTGGTTGGGTTAAACTGCATTCCAACCATTTAATGTATCGGATGAATTAATGAATTTTAGTTAGTTTTAACGTTTTTATGTATTTCACTTGGTGTGTGTCTGTTGCGTGTAACAGTGTGTCATCAAATTTTCTATCGTTAATTTAAACAACTTCCAATCCAGCTAGAGCTCTGACATTTTGGGAAAAGTTCTTACTTGCCTAACAATGCAATATTTAGATATTTGTGACCAGTTTTAACTAATATTTCAGTAATTTTTTTAATAAACTTTGCCACCATATAAAAACTTGTTTTAAAGACGTTGGTTTTTATTTAGAATTATTTTCCTCTGCATTTAAAAAAAAAAAAAAAAAAATTGCAGGGAATGTGAGGTAAAAGCCTTATTAACATTACCAGTTCCTTAGTCAGCAAATGTTTTCGGATATGCAAATCAAGACGTTACGTCATCGGATGATGGATCAAAAGCTTCGCAAAAATTGAATTTCTGCCACACAGCTTTGGATTTGAATCCGTAAGGACTCAAATCGATTTGTTAAGGCTCTGAAGTACCATTTGTAAAAATTCGTGAAATGGCGAATTATCGGCCGCAGATTCAGATATTCATGGAATCAGCGAGATATGTGAATGTTTCAATACGAATCGTCTCTTCGCTACTGAAACTATTTCAGAATTCTGTAACTGTTGCAACTCTAAAAACCTATAATTGTAAGGTGGCCGGGATAATGTCGTAAATGTACAAAAACTGCTTCTCGTGATCTATACAAGACAATAACTGCCAGTCATAAGAAGACTACTCAGCAATTGGATTCAGAGCTTGTAGCCGCCATTGGAACTGATGCATTTCGGCAAACAGTTGACTTAATGAAAAAGGCCTTTGTGCCAGAAAGCCAAGGGTATGTGTTTCACTGTCTTCAAAGAGGCCGCGTTACCCCTGTGGTTAATGGTCACGGTATCGCGTTATTTTCGTCAAGTTGTAGGTTCGAACCACGATGTCCCTGAAGACCAATCGCTTCGAAAAGTTGATGCACATGAAATCTGGTTGAGGTCCCAAGATTTCCCATGTGTGTGGTGTGGAAGTTTGGAGAAGTAGATTCGCCAGTTCAGATGTCGTCTTCGGCATTTCACCGAGGTTCGAAACGAAGAGGTCCATCAACAATAGTCCTCGTGTTGTTTCTCAGAGCGGCGTTGAAAAACAATCAAACTCACTCTCTCGTAAAGGAATGCCTTGAAAGTGAAGCTATTGAGTTAATATTGTGGCCAATCAAATCTCTTGATCTGAACCTGATAGAGAACTATCTTCGAAAAGCAGTTGCACAGACGTATCCTGCTCCTAGAGATATAAATACCCTGAACACCGCATTGCTGGAGGAGTGGAGCTTAATTCCACAAACTGTGATTAACAATATTATTGCCAGCATTAAATCAAGTTGTAATATGTGTGTATAATACAGGGTCTATCACAGACCATATAAAATTAATAAGCCTAATTTTTTCTTAATACTATTTGTCACATATCATTTTTATTGTTTCATGCTACAGTTTTATATCATATTCAAAGTTTTTTTTAATTTTCTTTCTTTTGTATTTATGTGTCACAATGTTATGTATCATTTTACGAAAGTTCATTTAATTATAGTTCACTATTTTAGAAATCTGTGATTTTATGAATGTAAAGATAATTTTGGACACGAGAATATTTTTTTCGTTCCGGAAATCCAATATTGGTATCTTACAAAAACACAAAATTGATACCGATTCATTACAAAAAGAGGATATCAAAATCGCAATTTTTACAGGGTCTACACACAATTTTTCTGAAATTTTAAGATAACAATTTAGTTCATTAAAATATAAACAAGTCTTCATTTTCGTTTCTTAGTTCAATATATTTTGTAATGTGTAGTAATATCCAATTTTGTTCCTAAAAATATTTAACTTTAATGAGTAAATAATAATATATATTTCAGGCCTTGCAGAGAGAGTGTAAGGTACATATTCAATTTCGGAAGCGACCGCATTTTAGTTACTATGGATGTGTCAGTTTTTTCATATTTTGAGATTCAATATTTTTACCCGGCCCTCATAAATAAGGAATAGGGAAGAGTCCGTTGTTCAAAATTAATAAATTTCTTTATAGGTTTATTTAACACATAACCTTAACAATTTTATTTTCGATATAAACTAAGCATCAAATAAACTTACAATAGATATATTTTTCGAACAATATAAAGATATGTTGAAAAGTTAAAACTTTATAAATTTTAATCAAGCAATACTGATGAAAATAAAAGCAGCAAAAATAAATAAATACTTGTATTTTTGTGAAGTAGAAAGTAATAAACTGAAAATGATTTTTATTTTCTATTAAATAAGCATACGATTGTGTGGGGGGGGGTCATAAATGCATTATCCTATTAATTACAAAATAAATTTATTAAGTATAAAATACATAAAAAATAACTATGAAGATATTCTTAACTGCCTCCCATAGTTATAACCAAACATTGAAAATCTGGAAAAATGATCAAAGCGACAATTTTATCTTCAAAACTAAATTTCTCAAATCTTTCTCCAGCAGTATAAGAATCCAAATAACCTTTAAGAAATACAATAAAAAATGGCAAATCTGGCTTTTTTTCAAACAATTTCCTAAAGGAAGAACAGAAAATTAAATGAATTTCAAACCTTTCAACATAAAGTAATATCTTAAAATATATCATATTCACAAGATGAAATTTTCTTTCTGCTACTTTTTATGTTTCACATTTTGAAATCATTAGAATATTTACAAATTTAAAAGCAAAAAATAAAAAGTGAAAACTTTTAAGAAAAATGCTTAAATTCACAAACACTGGCATTACTTACTGTATCTTGTGAATTCATATTAAACAATATTTTTCACACATTAAAGATAATAAATTTTATATAAAACCTTTAACCTCTTTCAATTCATGAACTCCTAAAAAGTAGTAGTATAAGGAAACCTAGCTTTGTTGAATAAAAATGTTTTCTCTAGTCTTAATGCTACAATAAAAAATTTCATTAGAATCAATGATGTTAAAAGTATTCAAAATAAGTACATGAATGTTTACGCTTTTAAAAAAAATTTAATCCCCAACTGAAAAATTCAATCATCAAAATTGAAATGAAGTTAATAGATTAATAGAATTGAATTAATCTTTAATTAGCTTCAAGGTTATCAGAATTCAGAACCCTCTGCAATTTTTTACAGTCAAAAAATGCAATAATATATTAATCAAAAAAGGATTGGCAGGTCTCTAATTTTGTATGATGCTCTTTAAGCTTGTCTTTTTAACTTTATGGATATTAAAGCTTTATTCAAGGTCAACACCTGCACCAAAATATCTGAATTGCTATCAAAAGCAGGATTTTTTTTTCTTGTAAAAACATAGGAAGTTCAAGTTTCTCATATAATGTAATGAATGATATTCATAAACTTTTAGATTTTGAAGTAATCTGTCTCCAGTATGGTATGCTGAGCCAAAGAGAGCTTAATTTTTGAACTCTTAATTACATAATAAATGGGGGGATATAAATATATATACCACTTAATTCTCAAAATAATATAAATAATTACTAGTTTTGATATTTTTCAAAATTTCTAATAAATGCGTGGTGTTAATATGTACATTCCACAATCATGATTCATAATATAAGGTTTATGCATACCCTTAGAATATGTTTAAGAAAATATATTTGAGATACAAATAGTGCATGGATTAAAAATTGTATGCCTTTGTTTAAATATTTACTAAAAAAAAATTATTTATTTTTCATTCTTGAGTCTTAATATTTGTACACTCCTTAACTTTTAACTGTTAAAGCATTTAAGAGCTACTACTATCATTTCAAAAAAAATTTTACATCATTCCTACATTGACTTAAATATAAATAATACAAATATATGCAGTGTACAAAATATTAGAATCATAAATAAGAAATATGTGTAAAATAAATAAGTGATCGATATTTAATAACATTATTATGGTAAAATAGGAAATAAATACCCCCTATAAGATAAAAAATAGACCCATTCAAAAGAACAGACAAAAATAACTTTCTATCGACATTGGGGGGGGGAAGGGAGACCATAGCTAACATGCTCTAATTCTTAGTTAATTATTGTAAACAGAGTACATATAAAAAGGGTGACCAAATTTGTTAGAGTAACATAAATCATATTTATATCATTAAAATATAACCATCGCATAATGGAAATTTTATAATTTTTATTTTTCCTAACTGGAAGCAAATAAATTTAAAAATTTTACACTAATTATGTTGTCAAATTACATAAGATACTCAATAAATGAAAAGTGGAAGAAAAATACTTTTATGAGAAATATTATTAGATGAAAAAATTACATATTACTGGAAGTTTCTTTACATATTTAATAAAGGAGAAAAACTTCAAATACTTAAACAGTTTTACTTTGGGAGAATTCATAAAATACACCAGGGAGAAGAAGAATCACCCTGTTTAACAAAGAAGGAGTTTAATGAAAAATAAACTGTTGCATACAACTCATTATTTAAAAAATGAAAGCGAATATGATATTGCAATTTTTTGTTAAAATGATTCATAATGGTGTGTAGGAGTTTAAAAATTACTCAGGTAATTACAAACTTCTTACAATAATCAATAAACAACGAATAGAACTTCAAATTAATTATTTTTACAAAATTGTTTAGGTTTTAGAATATTGAATTTTTATTTGATATCTACTAAAATTATTTTTTTCAAGTATAATAAATACTGAAGCTAATGTTTCTTAAAAGGAATTTTGAGAGGTGCAATGGTTCTCTTCAACAGCAATGACAGATGTCAAAATGCTTCAATTACTAGCTCAAATAAGACATCTCTTTTAGTCTAGTTGGTAAGAGCAACAAAAAAGCGACCGGTCAGACAGGTTTTCTTCAGACTCAGTGGTCAAGCATTCGAAATGCCACCAGCACACAAGAACAACTCTCTTTCCCTCCATGGAGTTGAAAACACAACTAATGCTGATGTGGTGACCCAGTACTTGTAACACTAGATGTCAGCACAGTCCAGAACTACTGGTTCCATGTGCAACTGATGCAAAAGGCCTCAGTGTGTCTAACTAACACAATTGCACATGAATCACAACTAGCGATATTCCGGCTACGGTGCACATGCCGACAAGATCCGGCACTAAACTAGAGACTGTGGATGACGTCAAATGAGAACTGTTTAATGTAAAACTCAGTATAACAGGGAGGAGATGTAATCAGTTGCAGTTCTGACTGGAAAAAGGATCTTTTCAACAAATATCATTTGGAATGTTTCTCTTCATATCATCAGGATGATACTGGAAGGGGTGTATGCAGTGGCTCTCTTCAACAGCAATGACAGAACTTAAAAAATGCCTTAATAACTAGTGCAACAGAGATCTCTTTTTGCAAGTTGGTAGCTAAAAGCAACCGGTCAATTTTCTTTGGACCTACTGGTACAGTGTTCAAAACAGCCACCAAGGTCAACCCTCTTTCCACAGGGTTGACAATCATATACACCGAAGAGATATTAAAAAAAGTTATTTTAATCTAGTTTTAAGAAAAAATATGATGAAAAATTAATTTTACTTTGATTCCTTCAGCAACCTACAGACTTCATCCCCATCATGAAAACCTAAGCAATAGTCAACTTTCCATTCTTCTCTAATATTGGGTGATTTTGGGTTCTCGAGTTGCAGGAGTTTACTAGCACCTGAATCTAGAATACTATATAAGTATAGTTAATTACAATATCTAAGATCATAAAATGAATTAAAATCACAATTTGCAAAGACATTAGATTTTTAGTTAAATAGAGGAACAAAATGCACTTACTCACAAATATTACAAATTACCATCCCAATCCAATCCGTTAATTCCTCGACTGGAAAAGAATCTAATTGTTTCAGGTTCATGTTTGGAAAAGGTGTGGAAAGTTGTCTGATAATAGTACAGTATGATACACAAGTACTGCAATCATATCCTTCTCTTTCAAAATAGTCTCTAATGGATAGAGGACAAATATCTCCTAAATGAGTAAAATCATTAATATGTAATAATAATATTTATTGAGAAATACTCAAAATAATTCATAAAAAGGTGTATAGTGAAGATGGAAAGCATTTCTGAAAGGATACAAATTTAATTAAAAGATACTGAATGCTTATTAATCAGAAAAACTAAGCAAATTTTCTATCCTTATTACAGATTTCCTATTTTTAAAGATATTTACACCAATTTACATAGCTAATATTACATAATTCCAGAAGATATTGAAAAGAGGGAAATTAATAAAGAAAAATGTTTTATCTTCTTTCACACAAATTATAAGATTATGTTGCACAGACAATAATGTTAGACAAAAATTTACAGAATGTGATGAGTTATGTACTTATAAATGGTCCTAAACATATAATACTTTGACAATTTTCCACAGAACACTCAAACTCTTCACCCCAACACAATTTAACTTTGAAATTAAGCATTGGACTTTTCCCAATTACAAAATCATAAAAAATAAACTTTCATTTAATTTATCAAAAAGAGTAAGAGATTATAGGAATGAAATATTTTTATTTTTACATAATCTCTTCACTATATTTAAAATAGCAGACACCATATTCTTAGATAAAAATTCTTAAAAAAATATATCACTGTTTCATGTTTTTAAAATAAATTAAAAAAGAAGGGAAAATCATATATATACCTTCAGGTTTCCATTTGAGATATACATCAAATTTTATATCCTTTAATTTATCAAGTTCACTCTTCACTAAATCATATAGCTTTTCTCCATGGTGGAAATTTGATAATTTTGTATCAATTATACAGGCTTGCAGGGAAAAGAAATAGATTAGTCAGAGATGAAGATTTAAATTGCAGTCAGTAAACATATTAAACATTTTGAATAATTCTTCCTGACTAATTTATAAGACAACATTCAAATAGTTATTAATAGATAATTGGTATTGTTACACAGATCTTAATTTTTAAAAAATCAATAATTTTTAATACTGTATTGTTTTATCGGAAAAAAAAAATTGAAACTAAAACTTACTTTGAAAATTTAGCCTCTGCTTTTTTACTTCTTCTTTCTTACAATTAGGCTCTTTTTTTAAGGATAAACTTTCTGCAATCTCATTTTCTAAATATAATGCAAGCTCCCCTGAAAAAACACACCATATTTTAACTTAATTTCTAAAATTTATCAACAACCCTCTTTTTTAAAAAAATACATTTTTCAATGTTAGAAACACTAAGGTCATTCAATTTATTGTTCCCCCCCCCTTCTAACTTGCTTTATAAAATTGTTTAAATATACCAGGGAGAAAAATTAAAAATAAAATAATTAAAACTGTTTTTTTTTATGTAATTTAACTTATTCATTTCTCTTGATATTAAATTAAATATAGCATTTCTAATAGGAACAAAAAATTTTGTAGTACGATTTGACCATTTCTTCAAAATAAGCCTCAGTTTCGGCGATCACCTCTTCAATCGACGAAAATTTCTTCCCAGCGAGGATTCTTTTGAGATCTGAGAACAGGAAATAGTCGCTGGGGGCCAGAATACGGTGGATGAGGAAGCAATTCGAAGCCCAATTCATGGATTTTTGCCATCGTTTTCACTGACTTGTGACACAGTGCATTGTCTTGGTGAAGCAGCCATTTTTCTTCAAATGCAGCCGTTTTTCGGTGATTTCGTCCTTCAAACGGTCCAATAACGCTATGTAATAGTCGCTATTGATGGTCCTTCCTTTTTCAAGGTAGACAATCAAAATTATTCCATGCGCATCCCAAAATACAGACACCATAACCTTGCCAGCCGACTGTTGTGTTTTCCCACACTTTGGAGCGGTTCATCGTGTGCAGTCCACTTGGATGACTGTCGATTGGAATTCGGAGTGAAATGATGGAGCCATGTTTCATCCATTGTCCCATATCGACGCAAAAACTCAGGTTTATTAAGCTTGATCATCTTCAAACACTGCTCCGAATCATTAACTCGTCATTGTTTTTGATCAAAAGTGAGCTCGCGCAGCACCCACTTTGCAGAGCTTTCTCATACCCAAATATTCGTTAATGATATGATGTACACGTTAAGTTGATATCTTTAGTGTCTGCTATTGCATTCAATTTCAATTTACGGTCATTCAAAATCATTTTGTGGATTTTTTTAATGTTTTCGTCGGTAACAACCTCTTTTGGGCGTTCACCGTCTTCGGTGCTCATTTCACCATGTCTAAACTTAGCATACCAATCCTTGATGGTTGATTTTCCTGGGGCAGTGTCCGGAAACTCGGCATCAAGCCAAGTTTTTGCTTCAACTGTATTTTTTCCCTTCAAAAAGCAATATTTTATCAACACGCGAAATTCCTTTTTATCCATTTTTTTTACAATAACAAAAGTTGCTTCACTCAAAATGCTATAATTCACAAACTAACGATCCAACAGCTGTCAAATTTATACACGCATCTCTTGAGGGTTAGGGCTGATTAAAAACATATGGATTTATTTCTAGTAGCGTCATCTATGTGTCAGGCCGGGGACTTTTCCATTGACCTGTTATATTTTAGATTATAATAAAGAAAAAACTCAATACACATTGTTTTTTAAAAATAAATTCTCGTTTACAATATATAAAATTTGTAGTATAGAAAAGAATATTAGAATAACAAACATTCCAAAATAAAATCAAAAAAAAATATGGGTAAATAGTAAATTCTAATTTTAAAAAGAAATGCGTCAACATGATCTATAAAAATTGCGAAGTAAAAATTTTTGGTTAAATGTTAAGAAAAAATAAAGATAGAAAGATTTTTAAAAATGAGATAAATTAAGAAATAATTTACAACTCATAATAAAACATAACTTTTTTGAAGAATGACTAGATAAATTAAAAAGTTGTACTTAATAAAAATCTAAATTTTTTTTAGGATAGTTGAATAAGTGCAAAGAAGAAAAGACAATAAAAATGATTGCATAGTAAAAAAACAATCAACATAATTGAGCAAATGTCACATAGAAAATCAATTTTGAAATAATTAAACTAACCTGATGGTAAAAAGGCTATAAAATTTTCCATATCAACCCTATCAGTAAAGGAAAGTGCTTGTAATGAGCCTTAAAAAAACATAATAAATCACTTATATATATATATACACTCACATACACCCACACATATATATAGTTATATACATATATATAGTTATAAGATATTTAAGAAATATTATTTACTAACATTATGTTTCAATTTTATTTCAATGTTTTTTTTTTCTCTTAAAGTATAGAACATACCATTTTTAATGAATTGTTTAGTGAATGATTCATCAATGAATAGGGTCACAGGTATTTTTTCAACGATAAAAGACTTATTTATTGGCAAAATTGATGTTTCTCCAAATATTTGTGTAAAACTTCTTTTCCCAGGGGTGAAAATATGAATCTATAATAAAAAGAATAAAATTCAAATAAATATCTGATACCAGACAAGAATAACATTAAAAGAAATCATGCAAGTTTTAAAATAAACAATTTTATATGATTTCAGAAACTATCCTACAAAAGTAAAAAAAATTTTTGTGATAAATCCCCAATTTGTATTAAAATTCCTTTTAAATATAAATTTTAATAATATATTTTATAGAAAGATCTATAATTCCAGAACAAGTTCACTTAACAGTCCAAAGCCTGAAACATTAATATATTATTCTTTTTTTGTACTTTCCAAGATTTTTTTTTAATTCAAATTTCTTGAAATTCTATTTTTTCTTCTCTTCCGATTTATATGTATATGCAACATAATGTAAAGACTTCCTTTTAACTAACTCTATTTAATTAATTATTAAAGTAACAGTCGAAGGAAATTTCATTTTCATAGAACTATTTTATTGTAGTGGAGAGAGAGACCATTTCTACACAGTGGGAATTACATAACTCCACCATTAAATACAGTTTATGAGAGCATAAGTGTAAATGCAAGAGAAAGCTTTTCGTTGTGTTTTCAGTAACATATCAGGGAAATTTCACTTTAAACATCAGAGACCATGTGGTATGGATAGAGGGATTTCAAAGGAATCCAAGTGTAGACTTAAAAGTCTGTAGCGTGGGGAAAAGCTGACTTTGCAGATTTTAAGAGCATGTGATTGCATAAATTAATGTTAAAAAGGAATTGTACCAGGAAATAAGAATGAGCACTATATTTTAAAGGAGAAAATGGGAAAAATTAGGAAATTAAATTATTATTGAGAAACTAAAAGGAATTAAAGTTAAATCATTACATATATATATTCTAATACAATATAATTACAAAGTTTATTTTGGATGAAATATGCAGGAACTTCTGTCCTGCCTTTTCATCAAATGAACCTTTCTTATCTGCCTATTGAAGCCACATATTCCATATGACTTGTTTCTGTTCTTATCCTTCAGGTTTCTTTTCCGGAAATGCATGTCAAAACAGTCCAACTACCCAAAAGCAAATTTGCCTCTTCTAAAGGTTTTCAGGAGAGATCACCCTCTTTTTTCAAAATTGGAAGAAATTTATCGTAATCCAGAGGGTACAAAAAATTGATTTCTTATATTTTTCTGAAGAATGGATTAATTTTGAGGGATGTTTTGATAAAAAAAATTCTGAGCGAGTTGATTAAAGTTTGCTTTTTTAGAAATTGAATATTTGGCATTTAAGTTTATTTGATTTTCTTTTCAAACCAGTAAAATTTTATATTAACTAGAGTTTGACATAATATATCCCAAGAGGATTCAATACAAGAAATTATAACCAATCAACATTTTTGTGTAAACCAGTACATATTTGTGTATTGATTATATTTTACAATTAGCCAAAACAGAAAAAATCAGTACGAATGATCACTTTACTCATAGATATACCAGCAATATTTATTAGTACCATTTTAGACAATGCTTTTCTCTAACTATCCTGAAAAGAAATGGAAGAATTAAGTTCCCGTTTTTGCAACTTATGGTCTTTTCTCAAGAATACGACTTTAACACAATTTAAATTGACAACCCTCTTAACATAACATACACACAAACACAACAGTAATTAATGGTAAAATAAAACAAATGATACATTGTGCAATTTCTAACCAAAAAGTGAGTGAGTGAATAAATGAATGTTGGCTTTTATGATACAAGAGCCATATTAGGTTATGCTGTGCTATTCTAATTGAAAAAAATCTTTA
>BMAW01017178.1:0-17683 GCA_019974015.1 Nephila pilipes
TGATATAAAAGGTTTAATAATACACAATGCTCAGTGATCAATCATTCCTTTTTGGGTCCATCCCTTTCACTGTCGTAGTCTGAAGAAAAACTTCTGTAACTACCTTGCGCATATTCTTCAGCGTATTGTTGGTCATTAGGATCTTGCTTGGGATTGTCTTTACGATAATAGGCGAAGCTTTTTTTTACCATCTTGGGGTCTTTTTTCTCTGAGTATTTCGAATTTCCTTGAGAGCCTTTTTGTTCGTCGTAATCTTCAGCTTCTGCCTTTCTGGGACTTTTTTCAGGATAATCATAGTGATAATGATGCTCGTAAGATTTGGGTGACGACTTAGCATAAATAGGTTCTAACTTCTTCGGAACGTTATCCCCGTGATCATACTGCTGTTGACGCTCGTACGTAACTGGTGATTCACTTTTCAATTCTTTTGAATCAGATAAAGACACCTTGTCATTTTCTTTGTCAAAACCAGATTCGGGATTTGAGTACTCATAAGAATGAACATTAATTGTAGGCTTAATATCCTTGAAACCTGATGGAGTGCGAAGGTTAAATCGATCTTGATATCCCTTAAAAGACGTAATTGGATTGGTGAAAGTTGGAAAACTTTTGAAGTGTGTCTCCAACATCCTGTCAATGTAGTCTGGCGCAAGGGAATCGCTTGATTTTGAATCCATCTCGAGTTCTAATGGTCTAGTGCTAGCATAAGATGGCACTTCGCTGTCGTAGTTAACTGATGGTTGAGAATCTAATGAAGAGTCCGCGGTTCGTAAATTTGATTGCATTTCGGCTAATTTTGCATCAGGACCGTCTATGTTTGGATATTCGCATTCTTTTGTAATGATGACGCTCTTTGCTTCAGTATTTCCAGACTTTTTCTCATCTTCAGGATCCATTACTTTTTTGATAACTGTTCTACAGCCTTTTTCGTCTACGTTTTCTTCTCTTCGTTCGGGAGCATCCTTCCAGTAGGTTTTACCTACATAAATGAATAATCTATAAATTTTTAGTATCTTGCAGAATAGGACTTTTACATTTTTAATTTGGATGATAAATTCAATTGTTTTTAAATGGAGATTATATCCTATTCAGAAGTTTTATTTTAGATTGGAAAGTTATATCTTACAATTTTGCTCTTAAATAGCATTTAATATAATAGATTATATTCTTTACAATTTAGCAAAATTAGGACATTTATCTCATAAGCTATGTAAAAGGAGCTGTGGAAATATGTATTCCATAATTTTAAATTTAATTTTATCAAGCAATATAAAATATAAACTTAACTCATTATTAAACATTATAACATAGAAATTTAACTCATTTTGAAGCATTATAACATATTAATTAAATTTATTATCAAACATTATAATAAATTAATTTAATTTTAAGTTATTTAATTTATTATGAAACATTGTTACACTTAATTTATAATTATGTTAAAGACATTTCCTAAAGTTAGGTATGTTTAATAGATTTTATATCATAAATAATTTTTCAAATGTTTTTTTAAACCATCAATGCCGAAAAATTCTTGTTTGCTGAAAGTCAATAATGAAAATATTAATTTTGAGTATTTAATATGATGGGATAGGTAACTAAAATAATTAATATTACTGAAATATTAGGTCAATATTAAACAAGTAAAATGATTTATTCGGGCTTTGGTCTTTGATTATAATAAAGTGTTTACCCAAATTTTTATATGTATCAAAAATAGCATGTCTCTCTCTCTCTCTCTCGGTTTAATTTTAAAGAATTTTAATTATAACGTAGAATATATATTAAAATATGCATTTCATATCCACGTATAACTACTTTTGGACACATAATTTATTAGTATTTCCATTATATTTTAATACATGTTGATAGTTATTTGAGATTGTACTTGTGTGTGTTCCAGCACAGATTATACTTCAAAATAAGCTTAATCTGGTTTCAAAGAAAGTTTAAAAAACTAAGAAAACATTTATATTAATCACATGGAGATAAAAAAATTCATCAAAAAATTCAAAATCATGGTCAATTTTTTCTTAATGATAATTTTCTATTTACCTTTTAATTTAGTTTCTGTGCTATCTTTTGAATAGGCATCGTAATTAAATCGAGGACTGTAGGCGGGAATACCTTCACTAGCGGCTACTTCTAGTAAAGCAAGTGGATCACTTCCGTACTGGTTTTTGTTTTCCTTCACAACTTTTTCGACAATTGATTCATAGAATTGTTTCACAGGATTTGATCCTGCTGGTTCCATGTCAGAAATACCAAAAATAGATGGGAATCTTTCATTAAATTTGAAAGCACTATCAAGGAAAACTTTAGGTTCGTAGGATAATCTTCTGAAACCTTCATCAACTTCTCTTTCAGTAAATCCGTAACCTATTCTTTCAGATGGAGCTTTTTTAGGATATTTTTTTGTTTTTCTTTGGATGATGTACGCTTTTTGATCCAGTTCTTCTGGTCCATATATCCCATCTTCATTTTGCGGTCTAGGTAGAAGGATTAATTTTGATTTAGGGACATTTAAAACACGTTCATCTTTTTCAACCATTTCTTCAAGCTCTTTCATGGACATGGAAGATATAACTTTTGCTTCCAACTGGGCTCTCATTTCGGGGTCGAGTGGTGGCAGACAATTCAAATGCAGCATCTGCACCATTATAATGCAGAAGCCCTGAAAAAAAGAGGTTTTTTTTGCAAATGAGGTATTCAGGATATTTTAAATCATATAACATTTCAAAAAACAACAAGAAATTTAGATAATAATTTTGATGAATTACATGTAAATAAAGTACAACAGTTGAATGTTGATTAGGGTGAACTATATTATTAAATATAATTAATGAAAATAACTCATAAATATCCTCAGATAATTATTTCATTTGTTAATATAAACATTGAAGAAATATTTAGAAAACTCTTATAATGTCTGCACTGCTCCTAAAAATTATACATAAAGTACAGTAAGATTATAATATATTTAAGTTTTATTTTATATTTTCGAGCTTCAGATATTTATTTCGCAGCAACTTTTTTCATTTTAAAATTGGTAACTTTTAATTTTATGAATTACATAATTATGTCTATAAACTATTATTTTAAAATGTGAGTAAACTTCATAAATGTATTTTATTATAGTTTAAGTATGTTTTAATGAGGTTAGTTATCTCACGGATTTTTTTTAATTTAGTACAAAGCAGTTTAATTTAAATGCATGAGAAACTCAAAATATTGTGGCATATATATATATATATATAATTTGGGAAATGCGTTTTTATGTTTTCGGTGAAATAACGGGAAATAGTTGTGAATATTAGCGATATGAAAGAGTGAAAATATTCTTTTTAAAATAAAGCTATTAGAACAATAATTCATGATGCGGTCTTAAATACCTATAATTTGTTTCGTGCTCTTAAGAGAATACACGCTTTTCATTTTTTCATTTTTAAAAGTTCTTGTATGGAGGTACTCATGATAAAAGGAAATAAAATTCTTTCTTTTACTGATATTTTATTCTGGTACAATTTAATAATTACGTATTTGTAGAGCTTGACATTAAGTTTACAAATAAGGAAATTTATTTAAGAAAATTATAAGTCATTGATCTTTAATAACCAACGCCCCCATTGATCACAAAACCCTTTTTTCATTTAATATCTTTACCTACGCAAAATCTTTCCAAAAGCATTTACTGGATTATTAAAGGGCCTTTAAAATTTAACGTTTTCTATTTTTGTGGGGGGAAAATGCACTTTAAAGCAATGTCGTTTCTGAACATTTTAGAGTCCAATATTGAATAATACTACCAAATTTTCTAAAGTTATCGAGAGAAAGCAAAACCTTGTTTAATTTTTTTCCCATTATCTTTCTACTTGAATCACGTGTTCCTGAAAACAAAAATAATTATTCTATGTGTCGAATTTCTCACAAACTTCTAATAACATTAGCTTCAAATTTCATGCACAAATTCAGAATAAACTTTTTTTGATGAATTATATATCATGTTTTGGACAAATTATTAAGGAAAAAATTTATGTGGAATTAAATTAGATTTTTTTAAAACTTAATAATTTTCTTAATAATTGAGACCCCAAATTCTTTTTAAATTTTTTTATAAAAACATGTTCAACTTTCCAACTGAATATTTTTCTAATAGATATTATTAATTTAGTAAATTTTCATCCCTTTTGTACTTATATCCCACGCGGAATAAGATATTGATTTTCACAATTTTGAAAAAGCATCCAGTTTATGTTTCTTCATAACTTTTTAAGATTTTGTAGGAAAATATGAAAAATCACTCAAATATATATTAATAAATATATACATTGTAAAAGATTCGAATTTCTTTATTGTTGGGACGAGAGAGAGATTCCCTCACAACTGTAATACAGAATTTTTTTTTTCTCTCTCTCATCATAAAAGCTTCTAAAATTCTTATTTCATTGTTTTCATCTTGAAAAAAAGTAGAAACGAATTGATTATCTTTTTATTTTTGCTAACATGAATACAAGTTTTGCATTAATTGACATTTTTATTAATTTAATTCCCATAAATTCACACATTAGTTCCTCCTCTAGATTATAGAAAATAAGGAAACAAAGTTTTTAAAAAGAGAAATGTTGTAACAAAATCTTCACATATTTGTGGTGTTATATTTAAAGTTATAATACTTATTGTAGTAGTACAGAATATTTTAAAATATTTTGTAAATGGAAACAATTATAATTCACTATAATACAAGATATACAAGAAGATATTGTAGCTTGAATAATGAAGCAACCTTTTGACAGTCGCTCGATCATTGGCTAGATACTGATGTCTGTTTGATGAAATAATTGAGGAAAATAATATTGCGGGCTGTTTGTTACAAAAATATGGAATCCTGAATTCTGATATAGTGCGTGTGGGAGATGGGGAAATTCAGTTCTATTAAGGGGACATTCTCATCACTTGATCAAGACTCAAACTCAGAAATGACTCATTATCTAGCTCTAGAATGAATTATTTGAATTTAAAACGATATGCTGTATAACAGGAATAACATTGAAGGTGAATGGGGTTGTATAATAGAAATTAAAATAATTTATTTTTAAGTATAATAATTTTAATACTGGCTTACATTTTTAATGTTGAACTAAATTTAATAAGAAATATGAAACAAAGCATTTATTACAAATAACTGCTATTATTTCACTAACAATTACATTACTCCATTCATTATATATTTACGTTGCACAATATCTGTTTCGTGTATGACCCTTTTCTTTATGTCAACCATGTACGATCATTTCATGGTCATCCAAGGATAAAGTGAGTGTTACATTCTTACATTCCCCCTCCTTTCCGTCGAATTCCGTTGTTTGTTCTCCAGACAGCATGCCCCGAAGCGATCAAATGAAATCTCCCGTTTGTGCAAAATATAGATCCTGCCTCAGTGATTGTAAACTGACCTCAATGGACAGTTTTTCTTACAATTGCTGTTCCAGAGGAAGCCGAAAAAGAATGGAAATCTGATGACCCGATTTAAATGTTCGTGGCATAGGAAGAAGGCGTTGTGAAATGTAAGCATATTATTGGGTGTGCTAACGTCGATTGACAAGATTTTGTTTTTAAAAATCGCTGCTGCTTTCTTATTCACAAAATAGTCACGATGCAAGAACGGTGTTGTGATTTGACATTGTTTTTCTATTCTTATATGAGCATTTTTAGTATTTGAAAACATAGAAGTCTATGTTTAATGTGTGTTGAAAGCGGGAATAAACTTTTTTTTTGTGATAAGAAAAAGTGTCAGCGGCATTTGGTATTGTTTTGTTATTTCAAATAGTATATGTTAGCAAGCACTTAGATGCTTTATCTGCATTATTGTATTTTGATTTAATAAGTACTTAATTGCAGAATTAAAATATTATCGAAAGATAAAACAAAATTATCGCAAATTTGATCTTTATTGTTCAGCTTATAGGATATTTCTGCCAAAAGGAATAAAAAAAAAATAATTAACATAAGTTATGAGACAACTGTGAATAACGTGATGAAATTACGGAATAATATACCATGAAATAAGTATCACAAATATTTTGTATTGCTTACGAGTGTTCGTATGCGTTTTGAATGACTGTTGATAAACAGAGCTTAATACGTGTTAATAGATCTTGGTTTAATGCTATCTAAACTCCAGGGTTAGAACCAAACATAAGAATCTTCTAGGAATTAATCTAACAATAAAAGTTTTCATGGAATGAGAATGACGGAACACATAATTTTAATTGAAGAATATTCTTAAATTTTAGAATTTATGATTTCTTATTCTTGCATAATTGACAGCAAATAATAAATATAAGTATTTTTACGAAGTTACATAATTCAAATTTCTTAGGAATCCTGAAATAAAAACACTAGATAGAACTTTCAACGAATGTTAAGCTGTCAAGGAACAAGTGCTAAAATTATCGTTGTTGAATTATGTGATAAGTGTTAGAAAAAGCATACATTAGAGAATTTTGCACTATTCCTTAAGAAATAACGAAATGTAATAATAAAAAGTTTCAAAACTGCTCTACTAAATTTTCTAGCTCGTTGAACGAAACACACACAATGTAATTTGTATCCATAATAAATATAATAAAATATATAACAGATATATTCGAAAACACTGGAGCAAGTTGATTTTGGTATAATTGCTGAAGAATTTTGAGACTATTACACGTGGTTACAGAAAACGATGTTTATTCCTGATTAACGAGCAATAGATTAATTATGTTAAATAGTTAAGAAACTGAGAAGATTTATTTGTACTTATATCTCATATAATATTAGATACCGTAATTTAATATATTTTGTATTTAGTGTTACTAATAATTAATGGACAAAATTTTAAGTGATTTATATGATGAAATAAATTTAAAATTTTGTAAGGGATAACCTTATCGTAACGATAAAACGAAAAAGAAATTATAATTGAAGTTAAATTATAAAATAATGAAATATTTATGTTTAATATACAATTACAGCTTTTCACAAATATTATAGGTTTATATTTTTAAAAATAGATAGTACATCAATAATACTTTAAAAATAATTCATTATATCCTATTAGATACAAATGATAAAACTCAAATGAGTTTACAAATTAAAAACACCTTCTTTATTAATAATAGTTTTAAATGAATGAAAATAACAAAATCTTTTCAAATATAAATGGAACAAAAGCATTTTAAAATTAATTAATACAAAACTACCTGAGATTCACACAAAGATATGTTTTTATATTTTGAAAAACATAAATAACCTTTCCGTTAATAATTTATAAATAGTTTTAAATTTGAAGGATATATTTCTTTGAATATTTACGATTATATAATTTCATAAATAAGTTCTTCTCATCAAGTTCATTTTTTACTTACATTTGGATCACGTTTAACTAATGAGAAAAGCTTAAGAATTTTATTTTTATTAAATGGTTTACGTTTCGAACTGAATTTAAACAAAATATTTCCTCAAATATTCAAGCGTGTCTGACCTCCCAAATAAGCTATCCGCAACATTCTCGTTATTTTTGTTATTATTTAGATCACATTCAATTATTTTTCATAGACCACAAACACCAAAGAGTAAATTAACAGTCGCATGACATTTTCACACATCCTAGTTCATTTTCATCTCTTGGTCGATCAAGCAATCGTTTATAATTGAATCAACCGCTTCCCTAAAGTTTGTAAATAATTTTACCGAAACGAGCATAGACCCCCGGATATAAATTTGAGTGCTAGTTCTTGCATGACGATGTAACGAATCACATGATGATGTTACTGAACTTAATCTTTTCACTCACATGAGACTACGTTTGTTATACTACATCCATGTTTCACAAATCTGTACTTTATTCTGCTTCACCAAGCGTATCTAATTTTCAAGTATTGAGATCATGTTTAAACAGCGCGTGTTGTTACGTTCCAAGTGTTGTAGATCATTGGTTTAGGTAGTTAATGAAATTTGGTATAGTTGATAGAATCAGTTATCATTATTTCGTTTGTACAGCGAAACGATCTTGCTCAATATCATGACGATAATTTACGAAGGTCACAATTTGTTTTATCCTTTTCGTAATTATTTGTTGTTGAATAGAATCTGTTAATGAAAATATGTTTAAGTAAAGTTTTATATTAGGCTTGCTTGACTTTATGAAAAACTTTTTTGAATGAATGATGGACTGAAACGCTGAAGTATTTTTCATTTTTAATGTAGTAAATTTTATTTTCTTTAGAACTAACTGACTTCATAAATGTGTGGTGCCGTTAAAGGTAATTATTTTGAAAAGTTAATAAATGTTTAGAAAAGTTGAATTAATCAAACAACATTGCTTTGTATGTGCAATGAAACTATTTTATTCATTTTCAATACTTATTTTTACGTCGATTGCTTTATTAATTTATTAAAATTTATAACCAAAAATATAATAAAACAAGTCTTTAAGGAAGTCTTCATGATTTTAAATAGACACTTATGTGAATAATTAGTAAAAAGGTGCTTATGTACTTTTAAGTTTCATAATTCAGTTTAGCTGTAATTTGTTACTTAGGTATGTTATTAAAATAAAAATGATGTGTTAAAAATACGATGGCAATGTCAGTTGATAATTGCAAACAATAGTTGAAGGAATTAATAAGCATAACATAGTATATTTACACAAACATTTCAATTTTTTGGAATAAAATCTACTGTTCTGTAACAAATCGTGATGTTAAAACTATTCGTTATTATTGATATTTAGTGCATAATTAACTATTAGTTTAAATATAAACTATGTTTAAAAATAAATTTGTGTGGGTGTGTAAATTTTTAAAAGCGAATAATTTGTTTTAAAGAACAGATCATGTAGTAAAGATAGGTAAGAATCACACAGAAATCTTTTCAAAATTATGTTAGTTTTATATTTCTATTTTGGTTTACTTTAAAAGTATATTCCTCTGAATAAAATTTATTGTCGTATATTAAGGACAGTATATCAGGATATTTGTTGCGTTTCGAACAAAATGTAATGAATCATTAGCACTGAATAATGTGTACAAATAAAATGTTATTACTCTATGTAAAAAACGTCATAATTTACCGTATATTGTTTTTAGTAAACAATCATAAGAAAATTTGTAACTGAAAATATATTCAAGCACTCTTTGAAAATAGTTTGCCAAATTTGAAGCATGACTTATATAATCATTGAAAGTAGATATGTTTAAAAAATTAGCTTTATTTCCTAAATTTAGTTATTTTTATATTG
The DNA here is from genome assembly GCA_019974015.1 of Nephila pilipes. Lineage (NCBI taxonomy): Eukaryota > Metazoa > Arthropoda > Arachnida > Araneae > Nephilidae > Nephila > Nephila pilipes. The sequence continues at coordinate 9,281 of BMAW01017178.1, forward strand.
TGCTCAGGTTTTTCGTTAAAAAATAAATAATTACGACTAGAGATATGAGTGGTGTAAGAGCATAAATGCTGTCAGAGATAGTTCGACGGTATTATGAAATACATTCTTTAGTAAAAAATTATTCTTAATATAAAGAGTTGTATTTGAAATTACTTCATATTTAAATAATGATATTTATAAATTTTGCAATTTTTTTTAATTTAGTTTTGCGTTTTTATAAGGAAGAACTCAAATAATTTAAAAAATTGAATTTTTTATTATTTCAGCAAAAGTTGTTAGAAAATATATTTGCCTCAACCGTATGCAAATAAATTAATAAAGAAAAGAAATATTGTACAAATGGGCATTGAAATCGAAACAAATTTTATATTGCTATTTTTTTCTGTCTATACAATCCAAATAATGTTTCAATATTTTTCTTCTAATTATGCAAATAAAAAGGGAATGAAGCTAATATTGTTATTTTAGTAACCTTGGATAATGATACGATTCAGAATATTTAAGCATGTCAACTTTCCTATAAAATGTTTTAATAAATTTGTTCAAAAAATTATCAAGTGACATATGTGCATGAGCTAAACGAAATGCAGAACTAAATGAATGATATATGAAAGTAAAGTAATAAGATACTAAATATAGAAATGAAACAAGATATATTCGAGCAAAAAAGATTCTAAAAAAGTCTAAAAAGTGATTATGTCTTCGAAAATCAAAAATAGTATTCATATAAGGTATATATTTTTGAGAAATTTTCTTGAATACCAAAGATAAATCAAATGTAGAATATATCTTTGAGAAATTTTCTAGATTAACAATGAAAGTCAAAAAAAATTTCATAACTTCTTGAAATTGAGTTAATATTTGAAAAAGGTTTTAATGATTGAAATTACAGAAATTAATCTAGATAGATTGTTCATCAAATGGCTCTTTTGTCTGTCTGAATCTAAGCGGAAATAATTAATTTCTTAACTTTCAACTCGTAGACGGAGACAATTTTGTTTCAAACAATGGTGTTTGTTTAGCACTTGATCGTGTAAGATAGCAACTAAGAATGTTTCAATGTAAAAAGTAATTATATGGTCCTTAAAATTATATAACGAAAATTATATTCAAGGGCATATAAACAGTGACCAAAAGTCATACTTACGATTTTAAGCGGAAACAAATTCTCGATAATGCACGTTTTAGAAAATAACTCTCAGAGTCGATCAAAAAAGAAATAAATATTCGAGAATGGAGATTTTTTTTTTTGGTTTATTCTAAATTATTTTAAAAAGTTTTATATTTTTAATCTGCTCTTGATGTTATATATATATATATATATGCACGCTCTTAAAAAGACATTTGAATATTTGCAGTAGTCTTTAACACTTAAAAAACAAGAATGCATATATAAATTAGTCCTATTCTCATAATTTTTGAAGAGTGACTTAAACAAAAGCCATTTGAAATTGAAGAATTTTCTTTAATGTACATTTCTTTGAAACCATAATTTTAAAATTGTTTCTTTCAATAAATTGTTGCGTTAAACAGAGCTAATATTGTCAACTTTTATCTTGTGAAAAGTATATTAATCCACTTGCTTAGAATGATTATTCTAAGTATATATTTTAAGTATAAAACTGATAAAATTATATTAATTGTAGTATCTGCAACTGTAAAGTCACTGATGGATTTTTATAATTAAACCCAAAATTTTTTGATACTGTTTCAATGTTCAATAACAGTTCCAATATTTTGAATTTTTTTCTGTTCCTCAAGGCTTATAACTCTGAAAATTTGAATCACTAATTCTTAGTTTCATGAATGTGTATTCTAATATTTGGACTCGGAAGTAGTCACAAAAATTCACTGCATATTTTTTATAGTATTCTGATAAATTCAAAATATTTTGAAAAATTAAATTAAATCCACTTAGGTCTGATTGTTTATTAACATCGCATTTTGAGAAGCAACACGAGGGTTATTTGGAATGGAACTCGTAATTTTGAAGCTGTTAAGAGATGAGAATGGCCCCTGAATTGGCAACTCTCTTTTTGAAACTTTCCCACCCAGTCAAATACAACCAGGGAAACAAAAATGTTTTTTAATGAAAATCACTAAATTGCGAATTCATTTGCAACTTGTGAATATAATCAAGAGTTTATGTAACGGATTTGAAGTTCCGCCAAATTGTTGATCTCCTAGACTGCGCTTCATTTTGAACATTGAGGTTAGAGTCCAATATGGTATGGAGCACCTCTAGTGAAAAGTGAAATTACACTTTAAATTTGATTGATTATTGAAATTTAAAACTAAACTTAACACATTCCTTCAGTAATTAACTCAGAATATAATTTATTTAATGTTTTATTCTAACATAAATCTAACATAAATTTTAAAGCTAATTTTTTGAATATTTTCCTACTTTTCTTTTAAGAAAAAAAACTTAAATGTTTTTTTTTTTTGAATACATAAATTTATTGTATTTTTAAGTGGCTTTAAAATTAACAACCAATAAATACTATCACGCATTTGTAAATTTAAAACAAGTATTTTCAAAACCAAACCTAGAAATATGATTTATATTACTTCCGGTTGTCGAAAATATCTAAATATTCTTAATTAATGCATTCTAAAGTTTTTCTAATACATCAGTGATATAATTATATTTATTCAACAAATATACAAGAATATTCTAAAACAGATATTTTCTGGTTATATTGTGGTTTAAGGTTTACTACAACCTGTTTATCGAAAATCTGTTTTCCATCAAAAATATTTCCAATTAATCTAATATCACTTTTAATGTTTTTTTCCAGCATGATATATTTTAGAGTACATCAATAACAACAGATGATTTATCATTGGTATTGAAAACAATTTCGTTCAAATATACTGTTTTATTTAAGAGATTTTCCTTAGTTTGCATTTTTCAATTTTTTTTTAGTTTTTTAGTATGGAACCAAAAACGTTTAAAAAAGCATATTATAGTGGTTTAATATTTTCAGCCATTACAGAGGCTATTGTTTCAGTCAACGAAAAAATGGTGTCACTGATCACTCTTCAAAATAAAGTGTTAAGTATACGAGGCTCGTTGGTGTTCATTTTACTTCAGCAATAAATACTTTTAGCTTAAAATATATTTAATTTAATAATTTTTCATTTGCTTTAGTTTTAATACCTGGAAGAATATTATTGTTCGTTTCAATATTGTATCATTCGGTTTGATTATATTACTTTATAGAATAATTTAATAATTAACTTTTTTAAAAAAAATATTAGTATTTTTGATTGCTATATTTGTACGTTGTAAAATTTTACATGAAACTGCTTATTTCTTTTTTCATTCTTTTTATAAAAGAAATTATCTTTTAACTTTACTTTCAAATCTAGAGCTTCTGAAGAGTGTTATAGAATTAAATTGAATGAAAAGAGAATTCGTTGAATTGTGCACCTGAATACTTCTTATAATTTAAAGGACTTTGAGAGTGTAGCTAATATAATTAAACTATTTTGAAACATATATTTCAGCTTCTTGTTATTAGTTTAGTTCTCTTAATTAATTGAATCTGCTTAATTAACGTTACAGAATTTACATAAAAGGGATTACTGACCACGGTGAACTAAAAAGAATGAGGGCCAAAATTTAATGGATTTTCTACTTCACAACTTCCTCACAGAACAAGGTACATTAGAAATTTCATGCAGTTGAATTTAATTTAATGTAGCCTTTTTTACTTTATCTTTTAATATGATTTAATTAAGAATTTCAAATGCTCTAAAAAACTCTTTTCATTGTACTAACAAGGTTATTTTTTTTAATGGATGGGAATTTCATCGATATTTGAATATTATCTTTAAATTTCAATTGATGAAGATGATAGTCAGATGTACTTTATGTAATAAATATGTTGGAATTTGTGTTGATTATAGAAAGTGAATATGCTAAAATTAAATAGTCACTTTCAATATGCTTACAAAATGTTTTAAAATATTTACTTTGAACTAATTTACACACAATTTTCTGTTATTAGAATGAAGAAAAAAGTTTGCAGCATGAAATATAAAAAATATAACATTATTTGGAACAGATTATTCTATATCTTTTGAAAAAGAAACTGTCTCTTTATAAAAATATAAATGAAACTATTTAAACTTTGAACTTCAGAAAATTAAGAATTAAAAATAAGCTATGTTTTCACTTGCGTGACTAATATTCTGTAGCCGCTGAGTAAGACTCGTGATTAATCAAGCATGAAGATTTTATCAACGTTAATTACAGAGTTTGAAAATGACTGTGAAGTGATGCATGTCTTTAACTTAATATAATTGAATCGTATTCCTGTTCATAACAAAGTAACGTAAAATTTTTGAAAAATTAGTTAAAAGTTCAGTATTTAGGGAACAATATTTTTATCCCAAACCCCTGCAAGGGTTCATCTATCGGCCATTTAAATTTTGTGAAAGTAATGGTAATCCTGTGGAATCTCTATTACCTTCCCGAAATATTTACTATTTTATCTATTTGAATGCAAAAAAACTGCATCCGAAAGAGCAAAAAATAATGAATGTATCTGTGGAATTGTATTCTTTCTACAATTTTTAAAACTATTTTTACCCCTATTTTAATGTTCATTTGTAGGTTTTCAGATCTTTAGGAAATGTTCTAAAATATTTTCGAAAATCCGGAGTAAAAAAAATTTCGAAAAATTTCGAAAATCGTGAAAAATAAAATTTTATAGAAAACCTTATTATTTTTACCCATTCAGAATGAAGTTTTAGCATTTTAAAAAATAAAATAGTAAAAATTTGAGGATTATAATAGAAATTCTGTAGGATTAACATTACGTTCACGAAACCAAAATGGACGATAGACTGGAAATTTAAGCGAAATATATTTCGAAAATGGGATACATTTTCAAAAACATGCAATTAAAACATTCTCTATACATAAATATTTCAAGAATAATCTTTCAGAAATGCATTGCATTGCGTATGATTTCAGTTTCATTTTTTTAAGTTACAAGTCTAGACGGGGAATTTTTTCATTGATATGTTTTAAACTTTTACAATTTGATTTACAAGCAAAAGCTTTGTATAAAATTTCAATTTGAAACAAATCATATTTTAAAGTATTTAAAATGATTACATATTTCTTAAAATTATTAAACAGGATTCATTGCACAAGTAAGACATATTTTACTTTAAACATAAAATCAATATTAGTAGAAATAGCACAAACTTAAAAAAATTCTGTAAATGTACTACATGAAATAGGTACGATTACGACTTTACATTAGTAAAAGACTCTCCGCAAATTATTAGCTTATAAATTATAATAATTTATTTCTTGATATTTTATTATTTAATAAAATACGGGTATCTGCTAAATATTATAAAAACAATAACTTGAAACATGATAAATGTTACAGAAATAATTAAAAAAAACATTTATAGTATTTAAAATGTATATGAATTCGTGTCCTTGTTTTTAGAATGTAAATGAAAATTAAATGTAAATTGAAACATAAAATGCAAAAAGTTTCTTTACTTACAAGAAATGATTTTTTTGTGAATTATCCAATTTTTGGTACGATATTTGAGATTTATGATAGGATTCTTTTAAATTTTTATAATAATTACTTCAAGATAAAGAAGGAGAATTTGTCCTTTCTTACCTATCCTTGAGTTCAATCTAAAAAAATTCAGCAAGTATAAAACCGAAATCAATAAATTAGATCCTGAAACATTGTCAAGTTAATAGACTATCGTAAGTAAAGAAAATGAAAAATATATTAAATAAATAAGTACAGGACAAAATATAATTAAAATTGATTTTTTATCAAATTATGTATAAATTATAAATTTCATCTAACAATTTTAAAACACATATTAACTAAATAATAAATTATAATGTATTTATCTTAATATATTTATTTTTTAATTATTTTAAAAAAGAATGCATTTTTTTAAATTCATTTATTAATTTGATTTTATTTAATTAAAAATAATGTGATCCATGAAAGATAAGAATAAGTGTCAAGCAGGGGAAAATAAAATAAATGAACAAATATTTTTTTTAAAAAAAGTAGAAATTGACAATGAAAAAAAATATTGTGTTTAAATTAACTACTCGGAATATTCACGTGATTTATTGAATATTTTGTAAAAAAATATTAGAATTAAACGGAATTCTACTTCTGCAAAGAATTCTATCCTTTTTCAGCAGAAACTGAATTTTTAAGATCTTATTGAATTTTAAAAAAAATTAATTAGAGACAGAAAGCTCAATTTAAGGTAAATAATTTATGTTTTGAATGATTTCATTTCATTAAATATTTTATATTAATAATAAGTAATACTTAAAATAATAGCATTTGGATAGAAAATGTTAAAAAAGCTTTAAAGCATATACGTATTTCTTGAGAATAGAGATGTTAATCCAAACAATATTGATAATTTCAATGTTTCAATATTTCTTTTGGTGACTGTAAAATTTTTATATAAATGGCTTTAAATCATTTAAAAATTTACTTATATTTGTTTTTCACTATATTTCGCAGAATAAAATTTGTATAACTGTTGTATTTAGTTTTAAAAAATAAATTATTGCAGAAATCCCATTTTAAAATATATATTATGCTGGAATATTAATAAATATTCCTTCGAGTGTTTTCTCTCACTAAATATTAATTTAAATTTAAAAAAAATGTACATAAGACTTTCAATTAATGTATGGTTATTCAAATAAACATAAACTAGAAACCATGAAAAAAAATTATTTCATCGACAAGCACTTTAAATAGGAACTTCTTATTGAAAATAGCAAGTTAAATATTTTGATGCTCGAAGTTTGGATACAGAATCGAAAACTGAATAATTTCAGCTTTTTTCATATCTGGATCTCAAAACGTAATATTTTAAAGAATGCGCTTTAAAGCTTATTAAATACATAAATTATAAAATAATTTTTACCAAAAGTTCATTTTATTAAAAAACACTATTTATGAACTAATATAAAATCTAGTATTGGTTGATGGATAAATGAAGGGCACCAAGTATATTTCTGAGCAAGTGACTCACCAGAAACACTGAGGCTCCGTACGTCATGACTGCAAAGTACTGGTGTTATGTTAAATTACGATTTTGCACCGTTTGTTTTACAATGAATATCAGTAAAAAGAACCAACCGCTATCGAACTCAGAAAGCAACTGAACCAAATTTAGCTGTTGTCTGAAAACGTTATTGCATGCGGAATATGCGAGAGGGACAACCTGTTCGAATGATCACTAGACCGTGACAAGTCGACAAACAAAAAAGAAAACAGCATATAAAAATACGGTCCAGTTCATGTCACAACAAGGATGTGTAACTATGAGAACTGGGTCTATAACGTGCTTCATTTTTTTTTTATCGAAGCAGATTAATTATAAATATCGGAAGGTACAGAGCTGTGACAGATTTGAAAGAATCTGTCAAAGAAAGGAAAAAAAAAAGTTTTTCCCTTGAAGTGTATGGAATTGATTTTCTGATTTTTTTTCTTCTTATCTGTGGTAAAAATGCAGTAATATAGAGATTAGATAAATTTAAAACTTTCACATATAGTTCTAATCCCGTCTCTTCAGCTGATAAAGTACAAATAATTCATTTTAAATATGGGGTTGATGAGATTAAGAAAAAAAGGATTTTTTGTTAGATTGTATTTAAATTTAGCGAATTCGCGCGGAAGTAGGTGAACTGATGCTGCTGAATAGCTATGAATGATGTTCAATTCATCATGTCATCCTATTTTGCACAGAAAATATATTATTTTGAAATATCTTTTACATTGCTTTAGTTGAATTAAATTGATCAGAAGGAAATCTTTTATTCCAGGAAGGAATAATTGATCATATTCATAAGAGTTTGCATAAAATGGAAAATTGATAATTTTTTCTCACAATATATAATTTTGTTTACATAGTATTATTATTTGCTGTTTGGCTAGTTATAAGTAAACTAAATTTTTTTTGCTACGAATGTGCATTTCCAAATTTTCTTTTAAATCCAGAAGATTCGCAGGAGTATAATGTTATTTTCGAGAAAGAAATTTAACAGAAATAATAACAATAGCCCTTTCAAAAGAATTTTTTAAAAATTTAAAATTTATTTTCTTAATATTATATATTATTATTAAAGCTTGTAGCTGGTTCCGGTTGCATTTGCTATTATTGTTATTATTAAAGTCGAATTTTGTATCCACTATTTAAAAATGACCGAATAGTATTTATATGTATATATATATATATAGGCTATATATATATAACATATATATATATAATATAATATATACATGTATAGCTTACTATATATATATATATATATATATATATATATATATATATATATATATATATATATATATATATCAATAAAATTAC
>BMAW01017178.1:17708-75152 GCA_019974015.1 Nephila pilipes
AGAGTGCAAATTAATGTGAACACAATTAATTTTTAGATAGTGTTGTTAAAACTAAAAATATTCACATCTTACATTTAGCTTAAAATTCAACGACCTTGTAGAGCCTGTCTAATTTAACTAACCATATACACTTTGATATAGATTATATCGGGTTGTGGCTCCTTACCCTTACTTCATCATCGTGAAACTACACTTATAGTCTAGAAGAAATAATCGTTTCTTTAATAGTAAACTTCATTTTTCATTTCTTCCTTTAATAATTTTCCACAAATATTTAGTTGGAAACTGGATTGTGGTCAGGTAAATTTCTAGGCCAATCTCTCTCTCTCTATATATATGCGTACTTACATATATGCATATATATATATATATACTTACATATATGCATTGTTGCTGGTTATATATATATATTCTCATGTTAAAGCGTATTATATATATATATATAGAGCATATATATATATATACATATATATATATACATATATATATATACTGTATGTATAGTTATATATATATTATATATATATACATATATATATATATATATATATATATATATATATATATATATATCTACATATGTTTTGGCTACATATATATATTATACCTTCTACATATATGCATTACATATTATATATTACATATATATGGTATATAGTTATATATACTCATCAAAAAAGAAAAATTACAACACCAAGAAATAATGAACATAGCGTCATGCAAATGTCAAGAGTGGTAGTGGTGAGATGGATCTGCAAATGATTAAATTTGCGCACGCATCTGAACACGAGGTACTCATAATCAGGCTATAATGGCCAGCAACTTTCCCTCCTCATAAACAGCGTCTGAGGCTTTGCTCAGACTTTTGCTTGAGGAGCGTAGAAAATGCATCTGAAACCGAGCAAAACTATTAATTAACCGTATTATCGAACTCCTTGAATTAGATTTGTCGCAGCTCACAATAGCAATTAGCGTTCGGCGAGTGTACCATTCAACGTTGGGGGTCACATGATGGATTCAGGAAGGTATTTGTTCATGCCGAAGAGGAAGTGGTGCACTCAAGGTGCACGTGAGAGTATACAGTCCGGCGTATTCGCCAGTTAACTATTCGAGACACTTTCTCCACGGCCCTTGACATTCGAAGCCGGATGCGTCGAAGAACAGGTGGATCTGTGTCCTCCCAAACCATATGTTCACAATTACTTGCACGGGTACCAGCAACAGGAGTACCGTTGACCGTTCAACACAGGGCTAGACGTTTAGCGTTGTGTCATAGTCATCGTACCTGGACCATCAAATGACAATGGGTATTGTTCACGCATGAATCTCGTTTCTGTCTGTGGAGAAATGACGGCCGTCTACTTGGATCCTACAACTGGCATAATGTTTGATCACAGGACGCCTCTGGTACATATTGACGGCCGTTTTACAGCAGACCGCTACCTCACAAGTTGTTGAGCTTGTTCTGCTCTTGTTACAGGGCTCACGCAACACGGTATTCCAACAAGACAATGCCAGGTCGCATGGAAAACTCTTTTCAGCCTGACTAGATTTGACATCCTTCCCTGGCCGACAAACTCTCCAGATCTGAGTCCCATCGAATACCTGTGGGATTTCATTGGTTGTGACATGAAGCGTGGATCACTAGCGCAAACCTTGGATGATCTGCGCACAGCAATTGATATGACTTGGCAACGGTTACCTCAGGCAAACATCAATGGACTAATTGATAGAATGCATCACCGGATTGAGGCTTGTATAGTAGCTGCCCTAGGTGGGTACATTAGATACAGAATTAATTGGTTTATTATGATTTTATTATCCTTATTTTTAATCATTTGCATATCCACATCACTACTATTGCTCCTGAAATTTATATGACACTACGTGTATTATTTCTTGGTTTTGCAATTTCTCTTTTGATGAATGTACACACACACACACACACACACACACACACCACACACTATATATATATATATATATATATATATATATATGTACAAAATTTGACAGCTAATAAACTGTTGATTCATATTTGTGTTGCTCTTTACTTTGTAAAATAAAAATTAAAAAGCTATCTTTTTTGAAGTAATTTTCTGCAAAAAGTCATTAATAAAGCTATAAATATTAATATTTAATGAAACAGAAAACTTCAAAGGTAGAAAGAAACCTATTTACTAGGAATTAAACTTCTGAAAAAGTTAATGCTTTTTATTTCCTGTATCAAGAAGATGATTGCATTTCGTATAATCTATGTAAATTATCTCTAAAAATTAAACAAATAAATTGAAATTATTTAACGTTTCAATTTTGATTTGATCACTGAAAGTACGCATAACATATTTGATTATTCAAATTTTATGAGAAAAAGGATGAAATAAGCAGCGTGAAATTAATTTACCTTAAAAGATTACAATAACAATATTCTACTCTATGTAGAATGAAAGCGGATGTAAGAAATAGTTCTTACAACATAAGAAAACTGGCACTAACTGTTACGTATCTACTCATCTATACGATATCTAATGTTATGATGTATGTCATATGATCAAGAATGTTTTGAGAATCAGAAAACTACTTTCAGAATAGAGGTCCTGTAAAGATGGTAAAATTTATTTCCTGTTTTGCCTACAGGCATATTTTCTATGCTACTTGTCAAAAATTACAGATGCATAACTTTAAAAGAATTTTTCTTGTTTTGATATGAGTTAGAAATGCGCATACATACAGATGATTTATTTAGTAAATATTTTTGTTCGCACGGATGAATGGATATTTTAAATGATCAAAATAAATAAATCAAATACTGTACATTGATGCTCGGAATACAATAACTGCAATAATAAAATCCTGTCTACGTTTTAAAAATTCAATTTTAATTAGAGAGAATGAAAAAGACATGTTTTATGTTTTAATAATAATAAAGTAAAAGAAATTTGGATTTATAAGTTATTCCATTTTTCTTTTTTTTCTTCAAAGCATTATATTATTTTAATAATTGTAATTATATTAAAATTAAATATTAATAAAAAATAAAAGAAGATTATATTTAAATTCTTTTCACAATATTGAAATTGTTTAAGTTATTACATATAATATGTATATATTACTTTTGTAAAAATATGTAACAATAACTTCATCTAAAATGATGTAGCTTAATTCTGCTCTAATAATAATTAGTAAACTTAAAAAAAATATTATCATCAAATGATATTTATTTCTTTAAAATATGATTTAATGCAAATGTCACGTAAAATGTTCATTATTTGTGTTTTTATATGATATAAATTTTAAGAAATTTACAGCTGGTAAATTTGTAAATATTTCACATTTAAGCTAAATTATATTGATTAAATGCTTTTAGAATTAATGAAAGAAAAATATTGAAAACCTGTTATATCATAAATTACATCACTGGAAAAATAAGTTTTATACAAAAGCAGATTAAATACAAGTGAAGCATGTAGTGGTGAGGTCTATGTAGGCTAATTTTGTTACATTATTATCATAAAATTTAAAATATATTTCTATTTTTTCAGATTAATTAAACTATACAGTTAAATTAATACTGATATTTTAAATCTGTCGTTAATACTATCTATAATATTAAATGCCGTAGAAAGAAAAAAAAAGATGTTTTGAAGAAACGTGTATTATTTTCTTCAAATTTTGCTGCGTCTTTAATATTACTGTACATCTTTTGAAGAACCACGAAATTAGTTTTATACTTCTCCAAAAAAATAAAGTGGAATGTTTTTTTTGAAGTTATTTAAATGAATTCCTATCTGTTATTGAAAAAAACGGAAACTAGAGTACTGGTTCAAACTTTGTTTGCTACTGGAATGTCATCAACCGTAACACAAATGTGGCTGGGTCTTTGAACTTAGTTGTCATTTTGTCAGTTTTCCTTTAAAGAAAAAAAATTATAAATTAAACAATGGTATTTATTTAGAAGATATTTTCTTACAAAATAGTAAAAATTTCCATGGTCAAAAGAAATGTAGTTTATTAATCTATAAAACAAAGCATTTTTTATATAAATATATTATGTATATTTATATTAATTAAAATAATATTTATGAAGATAAAAATCATTGAAACGTAATGGATTTTTATTTTAAAAACAAAATAATATTTTTTCAAATAGCTAAAAAATAGTGCAAAGTAAAATTTATTGTTTCTTTCATGTTGTATTAATTTATGTCCTTTAATTGAAATAATGTTAGCAAAAAGTAATTATTTACCAGAAAAGAAGAAGTAAAGAACTGCGAAAAATTTGAGACAAGAAAGGAATGCAGCTTGTCTTGAAAAAAGTAATTGATTACCAATTCTTTATAACTTTCAACTACTAAAAGGATTTTTTATAATTAAATGTCAATTTAACAATTAGAAATATTAAGCAGGTTTTGATTCATAACTTAAATATTAAGATGGTTGTATTCCTATTACATCTGCATTCATCTAATTCAACTTGTAAATGATAAGTGATTTTACATCAAACTAAAACTTTTCTGAATAAGTAATATATTGTGCTGTTATTAAATTTTTACACAATGAAGCAACAGCTGAATATCTTACTTCCAGATAGTAATTATTTCTTTTGAGGAATAATCTAGTGATTTTTTTTTTTTGCTAATACAAAATGTTCTTTCGTTTTACAAAAAAATTAAATAGTTTTACCCAATAAAAAGGATTTCAAGATTTTTTAAAAAAATATAAACAAACTTAATACTGTTAAACTTTTATTGAAAATATAACAATCAAAATATTTATCTTTTTTGAGATTCGTAATCTGTACTTTAAGAAATGTTTGGATGAATTTTAAAATTTAAATATTAAGTAATAATTCATCGTAATATTTTCTGAATATACTATTCAGTTAGATTCTAAGTGCTAAAATAAATTACAATATTTTTTTTAAAATTTTTACCTATAATTTCTTCTCTTGTATCTACCCCTAAATCAGTTGTACTTATAATAATTATAGTTGTAATTATTATGAAAGCCAGAATTTATTACAATAATTTTATCCAAAACCTCAAAAAAAAAAAAAAATTAAAATGAGAATTTGAATTGAGAAGGAAAGCTGGTTGGTTTTATTAACATCGCATTAACATGCCCTTTTGGTGACGAACCTCATATTTTTGGACTTCTGCCAAGTGACGAGGTCGACACCTGAGCTAGCACCTCTATCTCCTAACTTCCATACCACACCAATGTGAGGACTTTGGGTCTGGACAGATGTAACGTGCATCACCCCAGCTACATGGTGGGTCTTTAGTGGCATCAAAACTCGATTCTACTACTTGACGAAAACCACCGGCCGCTTGTCGAAGATTATGACTACTTGGTTACCGTGGCTCACTTAAAAATGAAAGAAAAGTCTTAAAAGTTCTTTATTAAAAAAAAATTTTTTTCTTATAAATCTTGTAAAAAACTCTTTCTTTTTGGAATAATAATTATGCTACTTGAATCTTTTTAATCTGATCATCAGGCTTCAATTAATCATGAAGATTGTTTAACGTCTTGCTTTTCATGCGGCATTCGTTCCGCCTCATGATTCAAGAACCAAATCTTTGAAGCAAATGCCACCACTTTTTTAAAAACAATTTGAGGGCAATACTTTGACAATCGATAAAAAGTGAAATAATTAAGGGTTGACACTCTTTGTTATGCTAAAAATAAACGAGTTTTTTTTTAAAAAAAAAAAATTCGCTCTTCGGACTTTTTACCTTACTTTTAAAACTTTTAGAAAAAATTTAAATAACTTACGAACTCAAAAAACCTCAATCCATTGATTTTGAATCAAGACTTTGATCTTTCTTTTTACATTTAAGTTCGAAAATGATTTCATACAAGAATTAATGATCTGTTGGAATACAGTTGAGGTGATTTGCAATTTTTCTGTCTCCTTACAATTGTAAATATATAATTTTAGAAGCTTTTAATACACGAAAGATATTTTACCACTTTAATTAGTGTGAGAGAGAATTGCCATTTTATCTATTTTTTTTTATCTCAAGGATTGACATATTTCAGTGATTGATTGATTGGTTTTATTAATATCACACTAGAAACTTCACGAAGGTTATAGGCGACGGACCTCGTAAATTTGAACCTCGGTCAAGTGACGAAAATGGCCCTGAGCTGGTCTCCCAACTTCCATGTTGAAGGTTAGGAGATTCTTGATAGATTATGCCTAGGCAGATTGAATGTGTATCAGCACTGGTTATACGTTGGTTTTTAGTGGCATCAAACCTCAAATGCAGGACTCGAAGAAATCCATGGGCCGTAAGACCACTACCATGACTTCTAGGCTACCTCGGGCCACAATATATCTTAGTGATTGTAGCTTGTAAAACTCGATTATTATTTTTTTAAGAAAAAATATTACATACAGGAATTTGTCAATGGTGTTTTATTAATATAAAGCTATAGTTTGAATGCTTTTTATTAAAAAAAATTTACAAGTTTTTACTGAATTAATAGTCAAGAACTTTCGACGAGGAATATTATCGAAGAAGTCCTTAATATTAAAGGATTAGGAAAAATAATTTTGTATAAATATACTTTTTAGCATCTAGTAATAAAAAATGTAGGATTTTGCTTGCGAAGGAATGTAGCAATACAGGATTTCTTAAATACTTCATTTTATGCTCATATTCTTTTCTGACATCACATTATGATAAAATATTCACCAAGATAAATGATATCTTGTGTCTATATAGATATATCCCTAAAAATGTATGAATATCACTTTAGTTAAAATCCCGTAGGTTAAAATATACTTTTTTTCTAATTGAAATCTGTGTGGTCACAGTAGGGGATAGTCAGGGTTGCGATTTGATGACCAATGTTTTTTCTAGCTTATGAATGTTTTAAATTTTGTTTTGGGACGATTATTTATTAAAATGATAGTTTTTTTTGTGAAATCAAAACTGTGCACTATTAACATGCGCCTATGAAAGCTTAAATCTCTTAGATTGCTTATTGATTTAGAATTAGCAAAACTGCATGATAATTATTATTAATATTTATGAAATGAAGTAATAATTACAAAAGTTTTTGTTATTCAGCTACTGATATTTCAGTTCAAACATATGTAGTGTAATTTTTAATATTTCTCTAATATTTTTGGAATTTTCGCTGAATAATTTAAGTGGAAAGTAGTAAAAGTACAGCATGAAAGCACGAGTGAGTCGAGTAGATATTTTTATTGATTTAATTTTACTAGTTTGCGTCATAAGTCTTATCAAATTTTGGTAGTCATAAAAAATTTTCAGTGAATAAAATTTTGATAAATTTTAATATATTTCGAGAGGAATAATATTTCCTAATATTTAAAAAAATGCGTAATAGGTAAGAAGGATTCTTAATTTTCAATCAATTTATTTTTTTTAATTCTCTGTTTTTTAAAATATTTCTCACTAATGAATAATTTCTTTATTACTGTTTTATTTAGATATATCTGCTTAAGAAATTAATGTTTAAAAGTATGTTTCGAAAATTTGCTTCTTTGTTCTCTTTCAATCTAAAACTTTTAAAATAAAAGAAATTTATACAGAATATTCGTATTGTTATAAAAAAGGAACTATATCATAAATTGAAGCACATTAAACGCATAATTAAACAAGAAAATTTCTTGCTTGGAAGTAAAAAAAGTAAAAGGGGAATATTTAGTTTGTTAAACTTTGACTCTGTGACGATATAATAATTATAAAGAAGAAGTTTGTACTTGTAACACGAGTTTTGATTAAAAATAACTTGTATCCACTTCAAGATTCACACAAGAAAAATTTTTGAAATCGTTAAGAGCACAAAAGTTATTATTTATCTATAATTTACTAATTTTCGCGAAATTTACTAGGTTCTTTTAAGCTTATTTAATAATATTTTTATTTCTGTAGTTTTTTTTCTAAATATTTACATTCTGTACAGTTTTTAACTATGTGTGCCTCTATCTGCCTCGCCGTTTTTCGCAGTTTGAATTACTGTTTGCATTTAGACCATCGAGTTTCTTTTTTGAACTATTTATACTCCTTCTGTAAATATGAACTATTTTTTGCTGTATTCCTTTTAAGGAAGGTTTGTGAATTTTATTAAAAACTATTTTAACTACTAGTTTTTCTTTTTCTTTAAGGTGTTTTCTTTAGTATAAATAATACTAATATCTTATATCTATTTTTAACATCGATTCAGAGAATTTGTTTTTTTTTTCTTTTTAAATTTAATTATGATGATTTGGTCAATTTTATATCTTTATTGGATTTGCTAATGTTCCGTTGACTGTTTATGATTCAGCCAAAAATTAGCAATCATATATTATAACTTATATATACTCAGTCAAACATTAACCATCATATTCAAGATGTCTGACTAGAATCCAAAGATTAGAGACAATTCTTTTTAAATTTCGATCAACAATTAACTACAGTAATTAAATTTATTTACATACGTATCAGGAGAAAATTAATACTTTAGTTAAAAAGCACAAACCTACATCTAGTATATCTACATAAAATGTTTGCATCCAGTAAAGATTCACCATGCAGAGTATCTGATACACGTTAAACCAGTAGGCAAACATGTTTCCTATGTTGGCATAGGATGCCTGTAAGGAGTGAAGTGCTAGTGCAGGATTTACCATCGACATTTAACTTTGACTAAAAATTATAAGACAACTGACTGTGGTAAGTAAATCTTATGTGTGATAGAAAAAAGCAGTGTGAGAAACCTTCATACGGAAACAGACATGGCATCACAATAAAAAAAACCTTCCTTGTTATTACAGCAGAATAAAATTTGTATTTGTAAAAAATTTAGACTGGCCTATTTTTCCAAATTTAAGGTTACAAAAAACATGTTGCAATTATATTTTATTGATTATTTTGAGTTTTTCGTCGGTTTATAAGTATAAAAAACAATAGAAAAAAATGTAAATATTGGGCAAATTTTGAAAAAGAATTTCTGTTTTGAATAAATATAGGCTGTTCTAAGTCGTTGTATTTGATTTCAATCTAGATTATTCAATTAACCAAATTACAGCAAGAACTCGTATATAAAGAAAGTCATCAATGAAATCTTAATTAATAAATCCATATATATTTGGATGAATTTTAATTTTTAAACAAAATATCCTGATCAAATAAGTTTATTTTTTTTATCTTGAAAGTTTTATTTAAAATATGAACATTTTTTGTTCATTAAAATTTAAATACTAAAGAGTTAATATGCCAATAAGCTCTACATTGTAAAATTTATTTGTTATGCTTTTCGTATTTATATATTCCATTGATAACTTTATTTTTAAGCAATAAATGTATTAATGTAAACTTATACATATGTAGCTAATGTTCTTTATTCAATGAAAGAGTAATTAACATAAAAATATGAAATACTTATTTTTATATAAGTAAAATAATGTAACTCAGACTGAATTGTTTTAAAATCTTAGATTTTGGATATAGAACATATTTTAACAGAAGTAAAATATTTGCTGTTTAACTGAAATGAATTATAGGCTTTCTAGTAATATTACATAAACTGAATTCCTATGCAATAGATCGACTTAAAAATATTTTCTCAAAAAGAATTTTGAGAAACCGGATTTATTTTAAATGATCTATCATTCTTTTCTTAATAATTTTTTTAAATACGGAAGTCGATTCTAACTCCAAAAATTAGAAATGTACTAGGCCTTTGATAATGTCTAACGATATTTTAAATCGACAAAGGAAAAAGTTTTAAAAATGAAATTATTTTTTCACTGAAAGTGAACCTATAAAACTCTGAAATCAAGCGCTAGCTCCAAACCCAAAACATAAAAGTTGAAATTAAAATTAAGTGTACAACTTATTAGAGCAAAATATATAACAAGTGTATTGATATGACATAAAATAAATCTTAGAAAATCATGACTAGCAACGATATATTAATATTTAAATGTGTCGTGAGGAACCCTGTGTATTTGTAACATTTCTAACAACAACAAATCTTCTCGTTGCGAGTTGGTGCCTAGAGACATTGCATATGATGCTTTTTCATTTTTCACTAGAAAAGAGTCATGCACAATGAATCTAATGATTAGGGTGTTGTAAAGATTTTGATACACAAACTAGAGCGTTGGATGAATTAGAAATTGTCTAGTGTTGAGTCATACATTGTGCAATTTGTAACGCCTTTTTTACTCCTGTTTGCTGCCCAATACACTAACTTTTTGTTCATTTATCTTGTGTACTGATGCATGCAGTTGATAATTTCAAGCTTTGAATGGCTCCTTGCGCGATTGAAATGATTTTGAAGTCTGCATTAAAATGGAATAAGTTAATTTGGCTTATGAGTACATGCATTCCTGGTCAGTTTTTGATCCTCTGTTGCACTCTTTATAATGTTTTATTAATTTTTAACTGCCATATTAGAAATAATAAATATTATATTTCTACTTTTTTATAAGTTAATTTTTTTAATATTAGATATTTTTTACATTAACAATATTAACATCTTAAAAATTGACGTCGGCACTTTTAAAAGCATGTTGCTAGTATGTTAAAAGTATGTTTATTGAAAAGTATGTTTATTGAAATGAGATCTTTACATGATTAATTACTTAAAAACGTATGGAACAAATTGCAATTTCAATAAACTAAGTTTTAATAAGGTTATGTCTCCCATAACTTAGAGAAACAAGTTAAGGTAATCTAAAAACCTGTTCACTTTTTTTCCATCTGAAATAAAAACATCCGTCAAATATAAATTGGATAAAAAAAAATGCTTCGTTTTATAACATTTAAAATTGATTATTTTTTTCTGCATTATTTTCACTAAACATAAAACGTACACAGTATTAATTACATAATTTTCAACTGTTTACATTTTCCCTTCTTGTTATAACTGAAAAATAAGAGGTTTTCATGACATCTCAGAAAATAAGAGCAACTACAAGAATTACATGAGAGTCCATAAAAATAAACAAAGATATAATACTTGAATTGGAGTGATACTAAAAAGAAATTGAAATATGTTACATATTACATCAAATAACGACATAGAAAAGTTTTGCCAATTATAGAGAAAAATTTCCTCTGACGGAGGCCTATCATGAATATATATATATATATATATATTGTAAAAATCTCATGACTTGTGAATGAAAATATTAAAATAAAATAAGGAACAAAGAAATAATAACAATTGATAGTACATTCTTTCATCTAAAGAAGAAAATTCAAGCACTATTTTTTTATTTTAATATTAATGCTTATTTTAATTTATACCTGTCATTATTACGAGTATTTTGGCATGTTAATTTTAAAATCTTAAAAATAAATTCTTAAATACAGAGCTGTAGAAATAATGCATTTTATTTAACTGATTTATCATTCAAAATTTAAAAAAATAAGTAACGTAAATAAATGAAATCAATTATGTCATTTTTTGTTAATATGTAAATTACGAGCAAGGAGACGCTTTGAAATACAATTTAAAGCCAAACAGCTGAATTCAAGTTACAACGGTAGATGGCAGCACGTGTAATATAAAATCATTCTTTTAAATTTTGGAAGAGATGTATGTTACAATTTTTTTTTTTTTATCGTAATAAATAAATTTTAAGAAAATATTTTAAAAAATGAAGTTGCATTATTCATATATTTTTCATGAAATGTTCCTTTTCAGCTGAAAATTAGAATAATTGTGGAATAACCTGTCAGGATATTTTTAAAAAAATAATTGTGCTGAATTTTGAAAATTATTCTCAAAATATTTATATAAGATTAAATCCCAAAGTAATACATATCTTATAAATACATTCCTTGAATATGCATAATATCTGTAACTTACATACTTTTCACGTTTTGTAAACAGTAACATTTCATTTGATAAACCAGCTTTTTTTTATTCAAAACAATATCTGACAAACTTATTTCTTAAGTTGTTAATTAATTTTTTTAAGCAATTAATGTAAACTGTGCTCTTTATAAATTTTTGTGCTGTCTATTGAATTTGAAGCAAGTTCCTCAGATGTTTATAGCGCTTATTGACGATGCAAGTTTTAATTTATAGGATGTATGAATTGTATGAGGTGATTCCAGAGATTGTTATAAATAAATACTTATGATAAATGAAATGAAGGACAAATACTAATCCAGTAACTCTGTTTTTCAAGCTGAAGATAAAACTTTTTCATCAGATATTTAATTTTATAACATAATTAATAGCAGTGGTTAATTTCAATTAAGCATAGTGTTCTGACATTTTCATAATACCTCCATTAATTTTCTGTTTGTATACTTTAAACACTTAAGAACATAAAATTGCAAGGCAAAATTTGCAGTGCTATTTATATGCCATTCATTTTAAAGCATGCCTATAGTTAATATAATTTCCATCTTTACAATTTTTCAATTATTGACGAATATGTTGTTATCTAATATTGAATTGTCAGTTTTTGGTAATATTTGTCTTTAATTGAGTTGCTCAGAAGCCAATGCGGTCATTTTTTTGAAATTTTATGACTTTTTAAAAATTTTAATGGAATAAATAATATTCTTTTCTGATATGAAAGGGTTTAAAATTACTTAGTTGTTTCTAGGTCAGATAACCCTTTTTACTTCTGAATATGTTGCATCATAATTTCAGAAGCCACTGTAAATAAGTCCACTTTTATAAAAAAAAAGTTTCACATAAACAAGGAATTAAAGTCTAAATTCTTCTACTTTTGATATTTGTAATTAACTCTGAAAAACTACAAATGCATACTAAGAGCAACTTTACTTCTGCTGTTTAGAAGTGTTCAAGATACAGGCTTGAAAAGAAAAACAATTTTTAGTGAGTTTTAGGAGGATATTAAATTATGAGACTGACGCTGTTATAGAAGTACAAATGCACAAAAAAGCCAGCGACCGACACCTGTCTAGCATGAAGCTTTCACTTTCAAATGCGGGGCCTCTCGCTTCCGTAAACAAACCCATATAGCTGTAAACTTCGTCGTATTAGAGTCATTTTTTTTGTCTCGTCGGATAAATTTATAGTGTAAAAATAAAACAACGAATTGTGAAATTTCCCATGAAACTTGGAAAAAACTTATAATTTATTGAAAGAAGAATATGGCAATTGTTGCATATCGCTTCCATGTGTTTATGAGTGGTTTAAACATCTTCAAGCTGGCGGAGAAGACGTTGAAGATGATTTACGCCCTGGTCGCCCTTCCATGTCAAAACAGAATGACAATATCGAAAAAAAGAAAAAAAAAAAAAAAAAATAGGTAATTTGGTTCGATATGACCACCGGTTAAGTATAAGTGCGATTGCTGAGACTGTTGGAGTTGACAAAAAATCAGTTCTGAATTTTGTTTAATAATTTTAACATGCAAAAATTGCATTCCAAAATGGTGCGTAAAATTCGCATGTTAGAACAATAAGAAGCTCACAAAAGTGTTTTTACTGATACTTTTAATGCTTTTGAAAATGACCCAAGCTTAGTGGAAACGAAAATAACGTGTGACGAATCGTGGGTTCTTACTTATATTCCTGAAACGAAGCGCCACTCTATGCACTGGAAGAGCTTTCTTCACCGAGAGTCAATAAAGGCTAGAATGAACAAATCAAAATTAAAAGCAATGATTTGTTTTCGATATTCATATGATTCTGTGCCTTCACTGGGTTCCTGAAGGTCAAACCAATAATCAACATTACTACCTTCACACTCTTGCTGAACTCTGTGAAAGAGTAAGGGATAAAAAATTCGAATTGTGGAAGGACAAGTCATTACGCATTGTCTCTCAAGAGGTTTCTTTTTAAGTACAACATCCCAGTGTTAGACCATCTGCCTTATTCGCCACCTCTTGCGCCGTGCGACTTTTATCTGTTTCCTTAAGTGAAATCTGTATTAAATGAAACAAGATTTGAGTTCTTTGAAGCTGTGAAAGAGGAAGCGATACGCTTCATGATTGAACTTACAAAATAATACACCCAGAACTATTTCGAACAATGAAAGATTATTGCAGTAATAAAGGATAGGTGTATAATAAATTTGATAATAAGTAAATAAGAATGAATTCAAATTAAAATTTCAGTCTCGTTATTTAATATCTAGAACGTATGTACGTGTTTTCTTTCAATTTGAAATATTTAAAATTTAATAAAGACATAAAAATATTACAGTGAAATATTTGTGAAAATTATTTATTGCGTATTATCAGAAGCACTAAATATTTCTTTTGATTTGAAAATTTGTGTCTAAAAAAGTAATAACGTGAGCTATACATGTGGGAAAATTTCAAATAAATTAAACGTTGTTAAGTGGAAGGACCAGGGCCCTCAGGCCCATTTAAGTCTGCACTTTTTGAGCATTCTATAATATTGTAATATTGTTGGGGTTATACGCGAATACAAAACTTAAACTCGATCGGATAAAACAATTGCATTAAAATTCAAGTACAAATTCAGAACTGGAAATATATTTATGAACTTAATGTCAACAAAAGGCTCTTAGAAGGAATTATCGTATTTATTTGAATCTATGCCGCCATCGATTCTAAGCCACACCCCAAATTCTTCATACGTTCTTGAGAAAAAAATAAGAAGTATTGTAAAAAGATTTTCGATAACCAATATTTACGAAATTAAAAAAAAAAATTGAAATGAGAAATAATAAAAAGTGAATAATTATTTCATTTAATCAGTTTGAATGAGTCAGAAGTGAATAATTTTTTCATTTAAGAACTTTGAGCCACATACATTAACCTCATCATTTTCCCACACGGTGTTGTCTTCCGTGCCCTATCATCTATTTCAGGATATCATCTCTTTTTTGGTCCAGTTAAAGACTTTGTTGAAGATTTACAAGAAAAAATCATGTAACTTTGTTTTCGCCATCGACATATATTTTTTCCCATCGTATCAAATTTTCTAATGTTGCTCTGCTTCTGTTTTCTTCTGCATATAAAATCGCCTTCCTTTTCATACTTGCGTCAGTGGTGAATTCGTTTGAATCAATGCCGATATCTTTGATGTTTAGGGGATTAAAAAATGCTTATACGAAAAAGTTCTTAAATACGTGCAGACAATAGAAGTTCATTATATCCTGAATACTAAAGATAAACTACGGAATATAATTAGTCATCGATGCAAGTGTTCAGAATGGACGGTTTCGTTTTTCTATTTGAAAGGCGTGGACAACTCAATTTTTCCCATTAAACTAATGTTTACGCCTTCGATTTTAAGCCACAACCAATTTTCAGTAGCATTAATATTGGAAATAAAAGTGCGGCTTAGATTCGAATAAATGCGGTATCAGATAGAATGATATTTGAAAGTAAGTTAGCACTCAACTAGAACAGGAAATGACTGAAAAGTGAGCGTGGATACTGCCAATTGAATTAATCAATATAAAAAAAAATCATTATAACTCTCAATAGGATGTTGAGTTGCTATTATTCCCAATGCATTCTGCTACCTCACGTCGAAACTAGTAATCGTAGATCCTCTTAATGGTGTTTTGATTTAAGGCATCCTATAACGTTTGGAATTTGGTACACAGATCTTACAAATTTTGTGGTGGATTGGTGTCTTAACAGAATTGACTTAAGCATTCTATAGGTTTTCTAAGGCCGAAGGATCGATGCTTTTGGCCATCTGTGTGCTTGCTTTTGTCTCTGTGGCTACGAGGCAAGCTCTTATGACGGCTGAGGTATGGAATCGAATGTTGTCTTATTGAAACAGATTACGATGATGGGAGCTCACAAAAGGAATGACCACTGGTCGCGAGACTTCACTAACATACCTTTACGCCATCAAAGTGGATTTGATGAAGATCAACAGTGATCGGTCAAGGTACGAAATTGTACCATATACCATTACACTTTTCTGTCTAAATGTGTGATGAGTGACTACAAATTGTCCATCTTGGCATTGACCACGTTGCTACCACACACTGGTGTCGTTATGATTTTCACCAAGAAAAATTCAAAACTCATCGCAAAAATAACTCATCGATGGAGAAAACTCTTCGTTGCTATTTCGCATGGCTCCCTACTGCTCGTTCACAGCACCTCTGCAGTCTCTGGGGAAGTTGCTGTGGTGTCAGGATTATACTCCTGAAAGATTTGAGTCCAAATCCAAAACAATCCAAAACCAGGCAATCACCTGCTAATGCACTGGCACTTACAAAATAATGCAGAAAGAACATCGCTGTTTGCATAATCAATTCCAGACATTGCCATAAAAGTGCCGGATAATACTTCTATCTTCCTCACTTGTAATCCGTACAACTCGCTTTGAGCCTACTTGTCGTGAGTCTTCTAAACATAATTTCACCAAACAGCCCCAAAACGTAACATCTGCGTGATCGAATAATGTGTAGTCTGATGGAATGACCTACTTTCATGAAGTTTTATATTACGACCTATCTCAATCGCATCTGACTGTTCAAGTGGTTGCCGTTTTCTTCTCAGCGACATTGAAAATCTTAAAACGATAAACTAAATTACAAAACACGAGTTTAAATCCAAACTATTCGCTTTACGAGAACCTATTAAGAGGTCACCACATCGGCTCGGTAAGTCCTGCGCCAATGTGGTTGCCATAATAAATTTCATATCTAACAGTAACAAAACAATTTTTTCATATACTTTTACACACTTTGCTTTTTTCTGGGTAGGATTTTGTTTTTGAGAGGGGAGACTAGTCGGCTATATACAAAGTATTTCTACACAATTTAGTGTAACTACTTGAGTTAAAAATTTGGCCACACACATGTGCAGAGAATGATCTACGGAGAGAGGATCTGCAATAAAGGTTCATAAGAAACCCACTTAGATTGGTCTGCTATGGTAGTCTAATGATGTGTGCGCAAAAGCACACATCAAATTGAAATAGACAAACGTATATGCATAGTTTGCTACTAGTTGGTTGAAATGGTTTGAAAAACTCATACAATGTTAGTTCAGGTTGCGGAACAGACGCAGTGAGCAAAAAAGGTATTTACGATTGGCTTAAGCGGTTTCGGGAGGAAAAAGAAATCATGGATGACGAAACATTCTCATGTTTACTTACAAGTGTGCACCATCATTCACCAATATTAGGTTGAGCGCATGATCTGTTTCCGGTTAGGGTCGCCTTCATTGACCGATGAACAGAAGGAAATACGTATGTATTCTGCTGAAGATTTCAATGATGCATGTGACCAATAGCCAACCTTTCTGTTAGCCATCGTCACAAGAGATGAGGACTCGTGTTACCAGTACAATTTGGAGTCAAAGCAGCAAAAGATGGAATGGTGCTAATCGGCTTCTTTCTGATCATCCTTCCCTCGTCTATGAAAGTCAGTATCAAGACATTCTTGTTTGTGTTTTTTGATAGAAACAGCCTGATTCCAGCAGAATTTGTCGCAGAAGAGAATAACGTCTACGCTAAATTCGACTAAGCTGTTTCGAAACGCTTACTGCTGCGCATTCACCATGTTCGTCCACAAATGTGTAGGAGATGAAGTGTAGTCTCTTGTCTGACAATGTGGACCCGCATACTACGGATTTCAAGATGCAATGCCGTTATTATCGTTCATTCTATAGTACTCATTCGATTTGGCACCTGCGAACTTCTTTTCGTTCCCTCGCCTCAAAGGAGTCGTGAAAGACATATTTTGAGGGATTACCATACAATTTATTACGCACGACATCTGTGCTTAGATCGATCCCAAAAGTGATCTTCGTTGACTCATTTCAGCAGCGTTATCAACGATATCAAACGTTTATTGAGGCAAGCGGATGTTATTTTGAAGTATAAAATAGTAAAGGTATAAAGGTATTTTTGTTTCTACGTTTTGTTTGAGTTGTTTTATGTATCATTTTCCGAAATTTGTATATGCACCTTGAGTGAACATAACAAATAAAAGCTTCTAAAAATTTGGTTTGTTTTGGAAATTTCGTTTCATATGATTATTGCACATCAGCAATATCTGATCTAAATAGTGGCACAAATATTAACAAGTGAAAAATGTTATTCCAACCTATATTGATAATATACCTTGTAAGAATAAAGTTATTATATTAGAATATTGTGATATAACCAAGCTCAATAAAATGGGATATCGTAACTACTTGTGTCCGGGGTTGTGAAAATTCATTTTTAATATATTTATAAGCATTTAACATTTATTGAAATAATGTAACTTCACTAATTTTAAAAATATGTTATTATAAACAATTTTATTTAAAATAAATAAATCTAAGAAATGATTTTTTAAAATATTTAATGAAATACATTATTAATCTTAATAAGGAAAATTAGAATAAAATAAAATATGATTTATTTTATTTTTTTATTTCAGTTTATTTTATTTTTGATTTAATTAGATTTTTACATATCACATAAATTGGTTATTTGTAATATAATGCACATACACAAGGAATTAAATCAAAATGCCAAATGTATAACTTTGAATTTAATTCCAAACTGAAATAAAAGGTTTAATTCAAATTTCTGAATACAATTTCTACAATAGAAAAAATAACAGCATTAAATAAAGTTTTTTGCATTAAGATCATTAAGTTGGAGAAAAAAAAAATCTTTTCGTCATTTTAATTGTATACAATTCTGAATTGTTCCCGGAAATGATTTATATTTTCTCAGAATTTTTAAATGATGATTAATGATTACTTGGACTTAAAACTATCGAGAGGTTTAAATTTAGGTGAAAAATAGCTCCTGATATTCGAAGCATGATATTCCAACTCTGAAGCATGATATTAATATCCTTTCTATCAAAATGAATTTCGGTGATTTTTGCCGGAAAATAGTTTAAATACAAAGAAAACATTTATAACTTATGAAAATTGTAATTTTATATATTTTACATATTAATTAATATGCAAAATATATGAATTTTTAATAGAATTTATAACATGAAGTTTAGTCAAATGAAGACATTGAAGTGAAGATAAATTAAATAAAGGATAAATTTAAAAATTCTAGTTGAATGTAATAAAGATATAATGGTACAATAGTCTAAAAAAACATCCAGTTTCTTGTTCCGAAATAAAAATTTGTATGTTAGATAATTTTCCTACTGTTGTATTGTAATGTCGTGAGAATTATATGTTAGAATTAATTGGAAAAAATTGTTATGTTTCATAGTATGTTAGAATTAATAGATATAAAAATTGTATGTTAGAACTAATTTTTTTAGTCTTGTGATGCGGTTGACCACGTCATTCATTAACAGCTAAGTGATGAGAATGCATTTCTGCAACATATTCAGCATTGTTTTAATTACCATAATTTACTTGTTTAAATTATATTCTGAAAAATGTTTAATACTGCATACTTCCTCAAGTAACATAAAAAAGGTTAAAAAAGAAAGTAATATACTGCTTGGAATGTGTATCACGTGTTCTTAGAGACTTACATTGTGAATTTGTTTAGTTTTGAAGCCTTAAATAATTTAAGTAAAGTGTACTAATTTTGTTCATACTAAAACGTAAAGTAAAACAGTTTTATTCTGTTGTTGAGTAAATATTTTGTAACAAGCTGGATAAGTTATTATTAATAAAAGCAGCAATAAACCAAAATAATCATCTAATTAATCTTTAATTAATTTTATTCAGTTTTAGAATTATCAAGTTCATAATGATTAAGTAATATAAAATGTTCAGCCAATCGTATATTTCAAAACATAACATTTAAATGTTCTACTTATCTTAATAACAGCAATCCTGTATTCGACTCCTATATATTTATGGTTACTGGATCCGAGTCAATTAATCAGTTTTTGAATTTCACGCCATAGTGCTCGCATCCATATAATATTCTCATCAATCCTGCTATATTCTCTTATATAACATCTCACTAACACTTATAATTTCTCGCTTAACTTCTCACTACACATCTTATTTACGTAAGTCAATTCACAAGGTGAGGAAGAAGTAATTAAGGAGCAAGTAATCACAGATGTTAATTAACAGAAAACATGCATGAGAAACCTAATATACTCTTATATCTTTTATCATAACAAGTGACTAATAAATCTATTTCATTCAATATTTGTCTGTCAATCCATCCATGCATCCATCTCTCTTTCTCTTTTTAAAGGAAATAATAGATTTTCTTTCTCTGCAACACAAGTCGTATTGAATGAATGCAAGGATTAAAATTAAAAAAAAAATATTTTTAAAACGATGAAAACAATATCTTTGAATACTATGGAAACATTACAATTAATAGTATAATAATGAAGAAAAGTTTTTTTCTCATGATTATAAATTTTCTTATGAGTGTAATGAACACCTTAAAAGGTTTTATTTTATAAAATTTCGAAAATCTAGTACCTAACCATCTAAAAACATCGTACAAACTTTTCAGACTAAAAAAAAAATTCCGTAATATTTTTAAAGTGTATCAGTAAGATTCATTATGTATTTGAAATTTTTTATTCTTTTAAAGATTTTCGTTTAAAATTTTAAAAATTATGTTTAGTGTATAGGAGAAATTTTAGGTGTATATAGTTTTTTTTCGTGGTATTTTTAAAGTATCCTCGTTTATAATTAGATATTAATTAAATAGCATCTGTTGAAGTGTTATCAGTCATTATTAAACTCTTAGGAAAGATATTTTTAAAGAGAAATTACAATAAAATTATGTAAATTCTGAAAAAAATAGCTTCAATTGAGAAAAAGGATGCTCTCAAAGAAATAACACTTACTTTTTTAATTTTCTGGTTAAAATCAAGATAAACATAAACTACTACATTTTTATTATAATTTTATAATTATTTCTGTTTCTTTTGTTCAACTTAAATTCAAGTAAGACTATAGGCCTTTTAGAATCTTTTTCTAATTTTAAAATTCTGAATGTATGTTAAAATTTCAAACATTTCCTATCATTTACATTCTATATATGCAATGAAATATGGAATTGTGAAATATTCGATAAATGAAAAACATTTTAAAAAATTCTTTTTTCCCGTGTATGAATTCAATTTTCTACTGTAGATAGCAATATAATATATCCTTGAAGAAAAGACGAAGTCCGACAAGTGGTAATATTAAATTTCTTGTTCCTTCTTCAATGTTACTCAAGAGAGTACTTTAATAGACTTTAGAAAAAAATAATAGAAAAAAATTGTACCCTGTCTTTCGTTGTTATTCTCCGTAGAACAATATATTTCTGAAGAAAGTAAATTTTATAGTGAGGTAGTATACAGGTAGCTGAAATTTTATTTATTGAAAACAACTTGCATCAGGAATTTTAAATGAAATTAATATGTTATAAAAATTATGTATATTAATATGTTATAAAAATTATTTTTATTTTCGCAAAATATATATTTCTGGATAAAGACTTTACAGCTCGAAAAACTGCTCATATTATTTTTATTGGTTATGATGATTTGCTTTAATCATGAAAAATGGTGATAGATGACGTGCATTGATATATTCTGGATTTTTTTTTTCAGTTTTAAAATTTAATGCTTAATTATTTACGCCTTTCAGTATTTTTTTCAATTTTTTATTTTATTTTGCAAGTTTTTATTTATTTTTTTTCCTATAATCTTAGTAAATTGTGCTGGCTTTTAATTTTGACTGGTTATTTCTTGAGTTTAAGGTTAGCATTAGTGTGAAATTCAAAATTGTTTTTTTAGGTTATGTGTTTGAATTTAATCCAAGATTAAAAATATTTTCTTCACGTGGGAAAATTGCATGAGGTTTAGCTACGCAGTGAATTTTTGTCCTATTTTTATGCCTTTTCAAGTATTTTAATAACAGTAATAAAATAAATTAGAAGTATTCAAAGTAAGTATTTTTTTAAAGTTTAAATTGCTTATGTTACTTAAATTTATAAATATGTCTGCAATCATATTATTCTGTGCACTATTAATACAATTGGAGTGTTATACTTGGGAAATCTTAATTTTTGTATTAAATTTGTTTTCATTTTTGGCTTTAGGTTTTTAAAAATTTTACTATTAAATTTCATACATTCTTCTTAATTTTATATTTAACTTAATATTTTTAGAATTTTTTCAGTTTATGTTTTTAGTGTTATGATCATCAATTAATAATATGTTGTTTTTTCATGGGGCAGTTTGGCTTATAATTCTAGAATAACAACACAGCTTAAAAGTCAAATGTATGTTTCCACATTGAATATATTACTCTTTATTTTTGTATTTTCAAGTATTTTAAGGATTTTTAAATTCTTCTAATTTCTTGATTTTTGTTCTTAATGATTCAAATTATCTGATTTATAATTTTATATCATATATACACAACTGCACGATTACATATATAACCAGTCAATTGAAAAGTCCCCGGCCTACCATAGTAAAACACATTTTTTTGGCAAAATTAGTTTTTTTTATTCAACATAATGCCCTTCAAGGGTGATACACTGATTATAGCGACCCTCCAACTTTTCGAGACCATTTTTGTAGTACGATTTGTCCTTTACTTCAAAATAGGCCTCAGTTTCGGCGATCACCTCTTCATTCGACGAAAATTTCTTCCCAGCGAGCATTCTTTTGAGATCTGAGAACAGGAAAAAGTCGCTGGGAGCCAGATCTGGAGAAAACGGTGGATGAGGAAGCAATTCGAAGCCCAATTCATGGATTTTTGCCATCATTTTCACTGACTTCTGACACGATGCATTGTCTTGATGAAGCAGCACTTTCTTTTTCTTCAAATGCGGCCGTTTTTCGGCGATTTCGTCCTTCAAACGGTCCAATAACGCTATGTAATAGTCGCTGTTGATGGTCCTTTTTCAAGGTAGTCAATGAAAATTATTCCATGCGCATTCCAAAATACAGACGCTATAACCTTGCCAGCCGACTGTTGCGTTTTCCCAAGCTTTGGAGCGGGTTCATCGTGTGCAGTCCCCTCGGATGACTGTTGATTGGACTTCGGAGTGAAATGATGGAGCTATGTTTCATCCCTTGCCACATATCGACACAAAAACTCGGGTTTATTACGCTTGATCATCTTCAAACACTGCTCCGAATCATCAACTCGTCGTTGTTTTTGGTCAAAAGTGACCCACTTTGCACAGAGCTTTCTCCTACCCAAATATTCGTGAATGATATGATGTACACGTTCAGTTGATATATTTAGAGTGTCTGCTATATCATTCAATTTCAATTTACGGTAATTCAAAATCATTTTGTGGATTTTTTTAATGTTTTCGTTGGTAACAACCTCTTTTGGGCGTCCACTGCGTTCACCGTCTTCGGTGCTCATTTCACCACGTCTAAACTTAGCATACCAATCCTTGATGGTTGATTTTCCTTGGGCAGTGTCCGGAAACTCGGCCTCAAGCTAAGATTTTGCTTTAACTGTATTTTTCCCCTTCAAAAAGCAATATTTTATCAAGACGCGAAATTCCTTTCTATCCATTTTTTTCACACTAACAAAAGTTGCTTCACTCAAAATGCTATAATTCACAAACTAATGATCCGACATCTATCAAATTTATACACGCATCTTTTGAGTGTTAGGGCTAACTAAAAAACATATGTATTTAATTCTAGTAGCGCAATCTATGTGTCAGACCAGGACTTTTAATTGACCCTGTGCTGTTTGTTATATGGCTTATATATATATATATATATATATATATATATATATATATATATATATATGATTTTTCTTCTTGTAATATTTGTGATGGTTTCACATTTATTTATAAAAGATTTTTTCTGTAGGAAAATCATGTTCCTTACAAATGAGTGTAAATCTGTAAATATGCGATAAGCATTCAAAATTTAAAAGTGTTACAATTCTCTCTCTTTTTTTGGTTTATTTTTTCCAATTACTTACAGTTTACTTTCCGGTCTAGTTTAGTTCTTTTGCTTATTTTGTGGAGTATATTAATTAATAATTTTCTTTCATTCATTTCGGTTATCTATCCTATTACTTAGGTGATGAAACTTTCTCTGCATTGCTTTTCTTACTTTTAATCAAGTTACACATTGATTTTCTGACCATAATACATGCAAATGATTAAAATTTGGTGTCTAAAGAATCAATAGAGGGAGCTACAGAGCATCGGAACTGCGGACTCAGCAGATGTATATAAGAAGCGATTCTCAATCGGATGGTCAAATTTTCCGTTGCCTTGCGATTTAGGATACCTTTCAGAGACTGAAAAAAATGCCTCGCCACAGGATTTGAGCTCATCACGAGCAACTGTCAAAGTTTGAAAACGGTCGTATGATTGGATTGAAAGAGGTAGGTTGGGCTAATCGAAGAATCGCTCGTCATATGAGTCGAAGCTATCCGGATATTAGAAGATGCTGGTAAAAATGGGGAGGAGGGGCAATGGCAGATTTCAGCTTCATGAATGGTTGCGGTCGACCTAGGGCAACAGCAGATAGGGAGAACACAGTGATTGTCACATCAGCTGTCACAGAGCCTGATTCATCGTTATCAACCATCAGACGTGCGACTTGCACATGAGTATCCACCATGACCATCTTCAGACGGCTTATAGAGCGAAATCTTTACTCGTACCGACCGCTACTCCAACTGCTTATCTTACCTGCCCACTGTCGAACCAGATTACAGTGATGCTTGGCTCTATCAGGTTAGAATGCAGCTGATTGGTGACGTACAGTATTTAGCGAAGAATCCCCTTCCAATTGTGT
The DNA here is from genome assembly GCA_019974015.1 of Nephila pilipes. NCBI lineage: Eukaryota > Metazoa > Arthropoda > Arachnida > Araneae > Nephilidae > Nephila > Nephila pilipes. The sequence continues at coordinate 42,342 of BMAW01017178.1, forward strand.
CCTGACGATCATCGAAGACATGTCTGGAGACGACCAGGACAGCTTGCTTACCCTGCTTTCACTATTGCATGCCATACAGGCCCTCAACCAGGAGTTAGGGTCTGGAATGTCATTTCCATTGACAGCCGGACCCCTTTGGTCTTCATTAGAGACACACTTACAGCACATTGGTACGTCCATGACATTCTGAGACCTGTTTTGCTACCTTTCTTTTTGCAGTACCTTGACCTTATTTTTCAGCAAGATAATGCCAGACCACATAAGGCACGTGTTGCTATGACGTGTTGCTTTCTTACATGTTGTAAAACACTTTTTTTGGCCAGTTCGCCGCAATCGAGCATGTCTAGGATATGATTGGAAGGCGACTGCCTCTACCAGGGAATGTTGATCATCTGGCCCGATAATTGGAGCAAATTTGTCAAGAAATACTGCAAGAGATCATCAGAGAGCTTTATTAGACTATACCACGTCGTGTGACAACTTTCATCCAGGCTAGAGATGGGTCAATACCTTATTGAGCTCGTTACTTTGTTACTGTGTAACTCTGAAATAAATCATTGAATTTTTCTGAAATTTTCTATTCTGTACATAATTTTCCTATCCACTAATTTTTGTCTCTATGGGACAATTCCTTCTTAGTGCACCGGCCAAATTATTGGAAAGACAGAGGAAGTTCAAAAAGTGACAAGTTTGGCTGCTGTTTTAAGGATTGCTCTCAGCATCGTTTCACGACTTTGGAGCGAATTTCAAACTACAGGAATAGATGTCTAGTGGCCATCCACGAGCACTCATGCCAGAGGACGATCGATATATTGCCCTACTGAACAGAAGGAACAGGTGGCAGATAGCTTTAGAAATCTCTAGTCACATGGCACAGGCGATTGCACGACCAATAGCATGTTTTACCTTGGTTGGGTGGCTGCAGAATGGTGATCTGTTTACACGATGACCTGTACGGTACGTACCTTTAACGCTTAATCAACGGAGAAGACGTTTTGTGCGTTGCCAGGAACACCAGAATCGTAGAGAGATAATCAATAGGGTCGAGAACTCTTTACGGGGGAGAGCAAGTGTAGTGTGTGTAGCGATTCAGGACGCATATACGTATGAAGAGACCAAGGAAGAAAAAAGGAAATCATCGAAAGAAACCGGTTTGGAAATCGAGGTTTTCTCTTTTGGGGAGGCATCATGCATGGTTGGCCTACCGACTTTCAAAACTTCGAAGTAGGTTCAGTAGCTATTGCAACGAGACTTTCCTTCCGTATGTGTGTTTTTTTAGAGGTGCTATGGGCTTGCAACCCATATAATATATATATATGATTGAAAGGCTTGATATTTACATAAACTTATACCCTTTTCTCTTAATTTTCCCCATTCAAGTGAAGAATTTAAGTGTGACCTACCGGTCAATTTGTAATGCTCTACTAGCAAGAATACTCAACAAGTATTGATATACCAATGAAAATTAATCACGAGCTTGTCATTCTACGAGACTATTTTAGCAATCTATGGACAATTTTAAAAGTTAATTTCTTCTCTTAAATTATATTTTTAAGACTTGCATCATTACATGCATAGTTGATTTTAAATGTAATTTAATTGCTTGATATTCATATAAAAAGTAATCAAAAAATTATGAAACACACTTATTTTGAAATCTTACTTAAAACTTATAATTTTAGATTATAATTAATAAATGCATAAGAACTCAAAATTATTAAAGATAAAAAAATTATCCGTCCTAAGAACTTTTTCTCTGCAAACATATAATATTCAATAACAAGTTCATGTTTTAGACGAAGTGTCTACTGCTGTTTACAAAATTTTCAAAGAAATAAAGAAATATTAATATATTTAACGATCTCGAATCGTATAATAAGAAACAATTTACACAGGAATTAAATCACAATTGTTATCTCCTGTGTTCAAAGACCTCCTGTAGAGGGCGTTTTTGTAACTGGGTGAGTTTAAGATGTCATTTACATAACCCCCTCAGATCAGAGCCAGATTCCGAGCGGAACAGATATAGCAGTGTGTAAGTAAGCGAGTTAACACTGGAAAGTTTGTGGATCGCGTAGTGGTTGAAGTATTAAAAGTAATCTGCACTGATCACCAAGGCAACGCAACAGGATTTAAAGGAATTAAGGAACTGTTGTTGTTATTATTTAACAAACGTGTGTCTGATTTCATACGAAGCTTAAAGATAAGTGTAAAAATAAACTAAGTAAAGTAAATTAAGAAAAGTAACTAACAATCAAGATATTATTAACTAAACAGTTTATTATTCAGAAAAGTAAGGAATGAGAGTTTGTAAGAAATCAGAAGTGGCAGAAAAAGTTTATCAGTAAAGGAAAAAATTTATTATTAAGGAAAAGTGTGAGAAAGATAAGTGAAACTAAGTTCTAAGTAGAAAGTGATTAACTAAGTTAAAAAGTTCATATAACTCTGCAAAGACTAAAGAAAGTTTTTTCTTTTAAAGGGTTGGGAACATTCCAGAAATCTGCGGAACAAACCCAGAATTCAAAAATTTTGATTACTTATTCTAAGTAATCAAAATGTTAAGTAGTGGGTAATAAAGTAATATTGAATGCATATTATCTTTCTCAAAGTCAGAAAATTTCATTATTTTCTACAGCTTATAACTAAATCATTTTGTTAGGCTTTCCAGATTCTGCTGCAAACAATTAATAAAAATAATTCAACAAAATAATTTAACAAATGATAATTTTTCATCATGATAAATATGATGAATATGAAAGAGGAAGAGTTGCATCACATGCAACGAAATTTTAATAAAAAGAAGTACTTTCGGAAAAAGGAAATAAAATTTAACTACACAACCGATATATAATAGGCAAATATCCTTTTTAAATACCAATAAAAGCTAATAAGGATACAAGAGATCATGGTAGTTAGGGTATTGTTTTTGATTGTTAGAATTTAGTGAAATTGAATAAAGATTTCTTCAATGGCTGCAGACATGCAATGGTTTCCTGTTTTTGCAATTTCAAGTGTTTTATACCATTGTCATTTAACACATTATTATTTCTGAAACTTTTCTTCGGACTCAATTTGATTTCTTATATAAGAAACTCCTTTTCAGTTTTAAAATATATGAACTTTATTTTTAGGTCCAAATCAAGAATGAGAACACATAAAAATAATTGGAAGGACTAGTGCAATAGTGAAAAAGAAAACGGATTAAAAAAACTGAAATCAATCTTTTCTTAATTTGTTTTCATCAAAAATATTTCAATACTTCAATTTTTTTAACTCGATTATTCCATTCCTTCTCATGTAGATACAGTACGTGTGAGCTCAAATAATCAGATGTATTTTAACAGAAAAATGATTACTCCTAACCAATTATCAGAAACCTTCATTATATAGATGTTTCGTTAATTTTTAAGATCGTTAAGTATCATTTTTTAAGTTTCTCAACATGCAAGTTCTCAATATTCTATGTCGTTATCAATAGTGTTATTATAAGAATGGATTAAATGTATTTAACACAGTTTTTGTAAATATTTACATTTTCAACTCTTAAAGTAATCTGTTCACATATGAAACAGGAGAGTATTTAAGAAAATTTCTTAACGTTATTCAAACACAAATTCACTTTGAACATAAGGAAACCGAAGCACATTTAATTTCCACGAATGCTCCTCCACTAGCTCCCATATATTTATGAGAAACTGAAGCAATTGTCTTCTAGAAAAATATTAATTCTAGCATTTGTAGGTAATGTGTGCTAAATTGTAGAAATACATTTAATTTAGATGGTGTAATATTTTAATTTACATTTATATATTTGTACCTGAACAGATTGCTAATATAACTTATTTATTACAGAAATGTATATTGCAACTTATTTAGCTAAGCAAATAATACCTACCGATTATCTCGTAATGCATAGGAATACTTTAATTTCAATTTTTACTTTACTTTACTTTATTTTTACTTTTTTTTACTTTTTACTCAATTTTTATACATAGGAATACTTTAATTTCAATCATTTTGAATCTTAAACGATGTTTTGCACTTGTATTAGTAAGACAATTTAATTATTTATAAAACCTTTTTCGGTCAGTTCATATCTACCAATTTAAAATATTGTGCACAATAGGGATAATCTCATTATAATTTACTTTAAAATCAAACAGATGATTTTTCTCTCTATTTATATATATTTCTTAGGAAAATTTAGAGAAACGTTATTTCCTCTTTTTCGCAAAAATATCGTAATTTATTTGTGAGATTCTAATTTGCGGTTTAAAGAATGTATAAGCATGAAATTTTTAAACAGAATATATCTTATAAAACAAATAATTCAGAAACATTTCCAAATCCTTTGAATAATCTGTTTCATTTTAATCTGTGAAAATTAAAATTTAAATGATTGTTTTAGAAAATATTTGAATTTAAAGGAAAATATGGGAAAAGAAATGTTTAGTATTTATGTTAAAAGTTTATAACTATTAAAATATTTATTATTATCTCAGGAATTAAATTAAAGTAGGTAGTATATTAAATTATACTAACGACCTGTCTGCTGTATAAAATTCAGTATCTTTTTTTCGGGTGCAATAATAGCTATTCTATAAAATTTTGTAGTAGATAAGATATATTGTAAGAGTTTATAGAAATATAAAACTAGAAAAATTTCCCTTTTTCCAAAATTTTTACGAGAAGATCTTATTTATATTTATACCTTAAGTCATATTAAGGTTTTAAATGTAATTTGATTTTTTGAGTATTGGGATTTTCATACAGCTCTTTAATTTGAGGATTTTGTGATTATAAATGCCGTTCTGGAGCGAAATAGTTTTAGAATCTGTAAAGAAATATAGTTGATTTCGAATAAGAATTTCTCAATGTATCAATTATATTAAATAAAAGTATTCCATACAATATAAAATAAATAATAATTCGATACCTATTATGAGAAAGGAAATTTTTTTCAATTGTCATAACAGGAACTATTAACTCAATTTAAAGGACTATTACTTTGATTTGGAGAACCAATTCAGAATGAATCATTCTTTGACCAAATGATATGTATATATTTTCTGACTCGCACAAGTAAAGATATAAATTCACTAAAATACAGTTATAGTATAATAGTCTGTCCATCTAAATAACTTAAAAACCTTGATTTCATTAGTGAAGATAAATAAAAAATACGAATATTTTATGTGGAGTGATTATGTTTTTATTTTAATATTTATATTTTATCAGAATGATGATGTTAAAATATAATTTCAAAACAGTTTTTAATAAATCACTAATAGAAAATCCTTTACTTATTATGTATTAAAAATATTTCCTAGATGAAATCAAAGAAGATGCATTAATAATAAATTATGAATGAGAAAAATATTAGTTATACTTAAAATGCCTGGTGTGTTTAAATATTAAGAAAATTGAAAATGATATATTTTTTCTGATAAACCAATATCTTGCTTATAAGTAATTCAATTTAACTAATTAAATCATTTGAATTTTAACAAAAAGTGAGGTACATTTAATTTATTTGAAGTAACCTCAATACGAATACTATAGGTTTTCTAACCACAGATAACATTAGATTTATTACAAGTTTTGAGTGTCATGAGCAAACAGAACAACTAAAATGTTATAAAAGGTTTATAATATTCAGTGGTATGTTCATGCATCGAGCAAAGTAAGCAAGAAAGAACTAAAACTTTCACTTTTTAAGGTATATATTATAATTGAAGAATTATGAATTTTATGAGATATATAGAGTTAAGAAAAAGGGGAATTACAAAATAATTTTTTCCACATGAAATTAGTGTAAATGTTTTCAATTGTATTGAATAATTAATATTGATAAAATTACTTGTGTGTTATTTCACAGATTATATTTGAGTTTCAAACAGCAAAACAAAATTAAAACACTCATAATAGCTTACAATAATATAACAGAAAGAGATATTATATAAAAATTGTAATGAAATAAAATATATTTGTACTTTTACATTACTTAAAAATGTATTTTATTCAGAATGTATTTTCAGTAATGTTGTATTTGACATCGTATTTTATGCAGCAAACAATCTCCACTCTCAAATTCAAAAACGAAATATTTCAGATTTTGATACCTCATCGTCATGGTATATATTGAGAAATCTCAGTATATGATGGGAAGAACAATAAGAGAAAAACTTCAAAAAGTCAGCTTTAACAACAACACGCACATAAAAAAAATATTACAAAATGGAAAGGAAATAGTTTCGTAGAAACGAGAGATGATATGCTTTCCATCATAGGGTATGCATTGCTTTTATGTGTGCTCCTGCCCCAGGCAAAAACTAGTCAAGGTTTGAAAATTCCTTTCAAAGAATAAATTTGTGGAATATAAAAGAGAAGGTTTCACATTCTTCCAAGCTGTCAATTTCATACAAATCCTGAATTTTCCTCACCCATGAACACTCGCTGCGGAAGATTTATCCAAGCAAGAAAGAGTTCTGAAGTAAATACATAAGAAAAAGGAATATTTTCAGATTTATTGAAAGCTTTTCGATGAGTATATTCATATTCATTACAAATTTTAACAAAATTTTAAATGCATATTTAGGGGATTGAAATTTATTACCGTTTGAAGACTTCAAGATTTACTAATCACACATTTTTTAGTTACCTTTTTGCTTCCGCTGTAGCAGTTTTACGTAGAAGTAAAAATAAAATCATGCAAAGATGAGTGGGATCAATAACAATTTAAGGGATTCTTAAAATTGTCAATGTTTTCATGTGAAATAAATGTATTATATTTATTACACATCTATAAAAGAGCTTGTTACAAATGTTTTTAAAATATTCAAAAAATTAAAATAATATCATGCACATAAATCGCTTTTGTTATCCCTATAAAATATATGTGTAACACAAAAATGAATTAATTGTTTGATTAAGAAATTTAAAACATAATTGTCTCTTGTGTTGTTTTGAGCACACAGTTGCATTTTATCGACAATAAGTGGGATACTATTAAGATTAGAATTCACTTGATATGAAGATACATTCAGAAATTTATTCATTACAATTTAGTGGTATGCGGTAAAAAACAAAAGCAAGTGGTTATTGATTTAAATAAAAGCTAATAAAATTTGAGCCATTGTGTTTGTGCAATGTAGTAAAATGTTATTCTTTTGCAGTCATGATAGATATTGAAGAAAAAAAAAAAATAAATATAAATTCGAATGCAGTTTATGTTGGAAAACACTTTTCTCTATTATTAGTTCATATTAAAAGGTCAAATACATAATCTTTGAGCAAATGCATATTATCAAGAGCATTCAGTCTTCTCTGTTCCAAACAAATATATAATTCTGGACTATAGTTTTTCTAGTAACCCAATGTTACAATGTGTCAAAATATTTGTTCCCTTAAAATTATGTATATCAAGATCGCTACTATTATACTGTTTACAAAATTTCTAATACATCTTATGGCATTAGAAATTAATGGCAATGAATTACTTCAAAGATAAGGATTTTTAAAAGATGAATGCATGATATATGTTTACCATCAAACGCGTTAATTAATTCAAAACAGCATAATTTTAAATCGATATAAAGTCACTTTTTTCTGTGTATATATTGGTAATTATTTCCAATACATATTTAATGTATTTAGTTAATAAGCCTATTAAAAGTTTCGTAATCAAAGTGAAAATCAGCTTAGAAAATTACCATCTAAGTAGGAATACATAATACATACTTTTTGGAATACATTATATTAACAATTATGTATAAAATTATATTAATGTTTTAAAGAAGATTCCTCCCGAACTTACATTAAGAAAACAATTAATAATGAAATACTGTCTCAAATACTAACATTCTTAATGAATAATTTCCAAATAAGTTCCATTTGAATTAATTTGAGAAAATAGTTAATAGAAGTAAAATACTCCTTTATTCAAAGGTCCCAGTTAATTAATTTTGCCTTCAGAGTACAAGTATCTGTCACTTCGACGAGTTAATTGATGCGAAATCTGTTTTCATTTCTCGCATCAAATACCATTTTGTCATAATGCCACTTAAGATTAATCAATTTGAGAGAGTGAATGATTGATTGCTTCTAATTATAATTTTCTTTTTTTATGCAATTCGAAGCTTTTTGGTAGTTAATAACTTTATTTTTGCTTATAAGAAATAATGAAACTTTGTTTTATTGCAAAAGATCGTATATAATATTTGTTGGAATTTAAAGAGTCAGCGTGTTTTAATTTGGTATATTTTGAGATAGTTAAAACTTGAAAATAAATACCTTAAGAATTGAAATTTATAATTTTTACCAACCTAATTTTATACAAATAAATGGTTATGTTTGAGCAGCCAAATTAGATTCTTAACTCAGATAACCGTTTTACTTGATTATCAATCAAGAAATTTTGTTAATTTATTTGCCTTCTAACATTATAAGTACCATCATCAATACCTCTCGTGTTGCTTCTAATTGTGACATGAATAAACAGTCAATAAATAATTTTTTTTTACTAGCCGATTTCAAAATTTAATATGAAGATTAAACAAAATCTTTTAGAAATATTTTTGAACTTCACTGAAAAAAATCCTGGTATCTAGGTTAATTCTCATAAAATAAAAAAGGTATATGAAGATAAATAATTGTACACACATAAATATTTTATGACATATTTAACTAATTTTGAAATTCATGTCTAAAAGAAACATAAATTATTGTTAAAAAGTAATAAAATTTCTGTAAAAATCCCAGCATTTTGAAAACTAAATTTAAAATATTAAACTAAACTAAAATTTCATAAGCTACTTTCGAAGACAGTGTAGAATGGAAGGATCTTTGGATACTTTAATATAAATGTATATGTCCTTTTACTTAATTAAATTTCCCAAATATTTAATTAATTAATGCATAATTTTAATAACCTAGTAATGATAATAATAAAAGAACATTGTTAAGAAATGAAACACCATTTCACTGTCATAATTAATTTATGTTCCTTGAATCTTGCATTAAAACTGATATTTTATTAAAATAATCGAGAAAAGGTTTTTTTTGGTTTTATTAACATCGTACTAGAAGCAGCATGAGGCTATTGGGGACGGACTCCGTAATTTCAAACCTCGGTCAAGTGAGGAGGACCGTACCTGAGCTGGCACCTCTCTTTCCTACCACATGGGAGGACTTTGAGTCTCGTCAGGTTCAAGGTGTATTAGCCCAGGCTACACGGCGGGTCTTAAGTGTTATCATGACTCGAACCCACGATACAATCAAAACCGCCAGCCCGTTCCATAACCACTAGGCTACTGCGGCCACAATCGAAAAAGGAATTAATATCAATAAATTAAATATATGACTTAGTGTAAGAAATTGTTTTTGCTATTTTGAAATTACTGTATAAGAATTCCATGGAGCAATTAAAATTATTAAAAATTATTTCCATATTTAAGACATTGGCTGAAAAACTACATACGACTTACAAAGAAATACTTAATTATATAAATACGATACTTAAGCTGATTTTTGCAAACATTTAATAAAATTTTCATAGAAAAAGGAAGAGAAGATCTTGTTAGCTTATATAAATAATTTTGAATTACATCATATTTTTATGGACCTTTACTAAAGTAAAAAATTAGGATTTTTGAATCTTACATGATAACGAACTTGTTTCTGTAGCTCTAAGATGGGTTCTATTAAATATTAATACAATTTTAAAAGAATCATATTTATTATGTACAGAAAACGTATATTTCTGACCTATGACTAGCATTATGCTTAGTAAAATTATGCATTTTCAACTCATAGTAAGAATGATATGTCGTCATATATCAAAAATTTAATTATTAGATAATCAACATATCTGGAAAGTGAATTTTCAATTGTAACTCAAAAATACGCTGGCCAGTGCATTGTCAGAGGAATAGAATGTTCTGATTAAAAACGAAATGAAGCATTGATTATGGGAGGGTGATATCTGAAGAAAAAAATGGTTGAAGGAATATAATACCGAAAATGTCTTGATGACGCATCCATTCGCTTTGAGTTTAACCTGTAGGTAGACCTGCAATACTTAATTTTAAAGGAAAAAAATAACCACGCGTATACAAGATACATTTTACTTCTTGTCTACACCTGATTTTTAATATTACTCGATGATTCAGGGGTTTATTTTTCCAATGATGATTATTTATTGATTTAGATGATTGTTTTGCCATTCCATGAATCAGATAATCTTTCAGAAGATCAGATAATTTTTCAGATGATCAGATAACTTTTCTGATGATTAGATAATTTTTCAGATGATTCAAACAATTGTTTTTCAGATGATTCAAACAATTGTTTTTCAGATGATTCAGACAATTATTTTTCAGATGATGTGCCCATGAAGATTTTTAGACTGTTATATAAATAAACAGTCAACTTGGGCTTACAGGTTTTATTAATAATATTACTTATTCTTAAATACATTCTAAGGTATATGATTTAGTGTTATATTGTATTTCCAAATGTTTTGACAAATTCAGTCGTTTTCAACCTTCGATAAGTAGTCTTAGTCTAGTACTTTTGATATTGATCACGATTGAAACTCATATGTGTTCAGTTACTGTTTGCATTTCTTTATACTTACACGACATTTTTAATGTCAAATTGTAAGTAAAAAGTTGTGAATAACGATAAATATTTATATATTCCCCTTATGGTATCTTTTTTGACAAATAAAATAACATTATTTACATATTGAACAATCTAATGGCAAAATGATAAGAAATTCGTAATTTTATTTTCAAGATATCTTTTGATTTCTCCATGCATACTTCAAAATATACTTAATATTCATAGAGACATTAATTTTAACAGGTTCAAGATGCATATTTCACATTTTCATTGTAAGACTTGCATTGAAAATATTTTTTGTTTGGTTCATACAAGGAAAATCTTTGCGTTTAAGTTTGGTTATAAATGTGTTGATGAGAAAATAAAAATGAATGAAAATGAGAAAAAATGATGTTGTGTAAGATATCGGAAGAAATTCAATTTATTGAAAATAAAATTTTATCAATACTTTAGATGAGTTAATAATGTATGATTTTCAATGGTCATTAGTGAAGACGAATAAAACGTTAAGTCATAGAAAAATTATACAAGAATATATCCCTTTCTGAACCATCATCATATCATTATAGAATTTATACTTTGCTAACATATGAAGCAATGAAAAAGTTAAATTTTGCTGAAACAGTTAGCTTTTCTACTTTTACTTACTTTTCATAATATTCAGGAGTTTTTAATAATTTATTATGTACAAATCATAAATTCACACTTCTTATGCTATTTTAACTAAATACGTTTTATCGTAGGCATATGTGCGCTTCTTTAGTTATGTTTTTTTCAAAACTTTTTTTACAGTATACCTTCTTAAATATGTTTAAATATATTTTTAAGAATGATATTGTTCAATCATTTGAAAGCATTATTTTACAATCCAATTAGAAATGGTACAAACTCTGTATTAATATTTGAAGCATCAGAATGGTTAAAGAAAACTTTAAAATTCAATTGTAATGCATTCTGTTATAACGTCAGATCTTTTTTTGCCTTACAGAGTTCTTAAAGTAATTTCTTCATTGCATTTGAAACAATGTTGATTACATAAACTCTCTCAATTTAGTACATATAGTCTTATTGAGGTAAAAGAACTCTATAACTGCTTTTCCTTCACAGAAAAAGCTAGGAATTTATATCCCTCTTAGTAAAATCAAAAGATATCAATTTCTCCTTTTATAAAACTCACTAACTGAGATGAATGTTGGTATTTAAATTATTTAACTATATAGCAATTATTTTATTCAAAGTACAAATATGTAGAAATTGAACAAAAGCAATGTATTTAAAATTATTTTATAAATATTTATGCATTTAATTAAGAGGAAATTGAAATTTTATAACGAGCATTATTTTCTGAAGAGAAATAATAAGTTTTTGAGAAACAACAAGAAATTTCAACATTGTCTAAGCAAAAATTCAAGAAAATTGCATTTTTTGTAAATATTGTTTGTTTATTTCTTCTTAGTACATGTTTTTAGTTGAAAAATTATGAATATTTACGAATGTAGAGAAAAGAATAATGTGTTTTCTGAAAAGTAAAGTCATTTATCACATTTTCTAAGCGGTGATATTACTACCTTGTTTTACATTTTTAACGGAACATGGTACTTTAGAGTAATATAACCTTCTTTGTATAAAAAAATTTTGTAAAATACTTCTGGTTTTATTACTAAAGATAAATTTTCTTCATGAATTTAAACAAGAAAAAAATATTCCTTAAAAACGACTTGAAAGTTTTTTTAATTTACCGGAAGGAAACATAATAGAGATACCAGTTAAACAGATTTGAAAACATTAAAATGTTTTTGACTGTAGATAAAATATATTAGTATTGTGAGTATTTAGGTTTGGGAATTGAATTCTGAATGTATTATTTAAGTCTTATTTATTGGTTTTTTTTAAACAGTGAAATCAATATACTTTCCTATCATTTGAATCCTTTCAGTACTGAGTAATACAGCCACTTCTGGGTTGCTGTTCAATTTTAGTTTTCTTTCGTCAATTAGAATCAAGTTTTCTCTTCCAATACTCACTAGGACAATTTACAGACCAATAAGAGAAATTTCTCTTATTTTCTTAAGGTAAATATGAGGTTATGTTTAGTTTCCAATATTTAAACTAGAGTAATTTATTTTCAAGATTCAAAGAACTTTAAACTTTATAATATCAATGCCGAAAAAATTTAAAATTGACTTAAATCTTAATAATCTTCAATTTGTAATAGATAGCTTGCCACTAAACCAGAAATAAATTACAAGAGACATAAGGGGGAAATATTACAGAATTTTTGGAAAAGAACGGAGATTGTAAGGATTGAATTATCAAAAGTGAATGTAATAATTTTATATAGTTTTTCTTTGAAAGAATCCAAGCCCTGAATGAGCACATTTAATATAATTTAGACAAAATACGAAACCTGTAAGAAGAAATAAATTATAGGGAAATATATGAGTACAACATGATGACTAAAGATTTTAAATGTATCAAATGTATGACTACTGAAGGCTATGAGAGAGAGAGAGAAAATAAAAAATCTGAAATCAAAATGATATACAAACAAATTTGGTAAAACATAACAACTCAGCAGAAAATTTTAGAAAAGAATTAAAAAGACAACTTTATTCTTACCCAAAATATTTTCTTTGCACAAGCCAGTAAAATTTGAACCCTAAGTAACCTTATACATCATTTACAACCAGAGCTGCATCTCAACTGTTGTAATTGTCATGGCAACAATTGAGAAAAGGAAGCAATAAGAAATAAAGTTACTGGCCTAATCGCAATGACAAATCTTATTATGAGTATATAAATAATAAGTAGAGCAAGCAAAAGTGACATGGCTATTCTAACAGAACAAGGAATATTGATAAGTATTATTGAAAAAATTTCACAAGGTCCAGAAACTAAGAGATGTCTTTGAAATTAATTAATTTTGAAATAGACATCACAAGAATAATTATTAACTGTGAATAATATCTATAGGAAAGAAAATGAAAAGAAAATACCGATTGTTAAATTGACACCTTACTACTTGAAAACAACTATGAAACAAATTTTCTACAAATTTCCTTCACTACGCCAGTGGGAGGACTTGAGCCTCTACAGATTTAACATGTATCAGCCCCGTTATACGGTGAGTCTTTAGTGGTATCAGAACTCGATATCATGACTCGACAGAAGCAATACTAGGAATGAGTTTGTGACTTTGACCACTAGGCTATCGAGCCACGATCATAACACATGCTATGCTCCAGGAGAAGAGAAGTGTTAATAAATTAAAGCTTCTCTTCTCACTCACAAGCAAGCATCGATTGGAGTTGTAATATGTAGAATATACAGGTATACTTATTAATTTCCATTGACTTCAAACTACAGTCTATTCGTATTATTTTTGAATGGATGGTATTTTGGTCATGTATTATGTTTCATTTACCAACTAATATCAATAACCTCTTAAACTTCTGAACTTTATTTTGTTTACTGTGTTCTTTTATTGTGTAGTTTTGGATGAAACTGTTAAAGCTCAAAATCACCTATCAATAATTGCGCCCTTATAAATTTTCCCTGTTCTCAGAGTCGACTAAGGTTTCTTATAGTTACATGATAGATATAGATATATTGATAGATATAGATATATAGTTCTTATAGATATATTTTTATTATGTTTATCAGTAACGTGGAAGCTAATTTGAAATTCAGTAATGAATCGACTGATTATTTTCGATACTGATTATATTTAACTGTATTATTCTAGGAAATGCATATTTCTCTCTAAGGAATAATATATCTCTCCTGTCGATAACACACACACACACACACACACATATATATATATAATACTACTCAAGGCGAGTGATTATAATCTCGATCTTATGGACGCCGTTGCTTCAAAAGAGTCTAGTTACTAGCTACAATACTATTAAAGATCCATCATATGATAGCGAAAATGCACATTAAATTTGTCAAAGTTTCATATTTTATCTACGATCACCAAAACTACTGGACAGATTTTAATAAAATTTGGTGTGAATATAGTTTGATTTATTACAAACGAAATAAACATTCAACATTTATAATAGACACACATGCTTATGAATAACACTCATAGGAGTCTGAAGGTCTGAAACAGGTTGCAGAATGCACAAAAGAAATGGGTTAATAGGGGGTATGGTCCCCTCTTACATCTATACACGCCTTGGAGCGTGATGTCATACTGGAAATCAGGCAGTTTATCAGTGCCTGTGGCAATTGATCCCACTCATTCATCAAGGCTGTTTTCAGTTCCTGGATGGTTTTCGGAGAGGGGGATGCGAGTTGCAAGTGCCCTCCCCAGAGCATATTTATGGTGTATTTTCAACGCAGATAATCAGCAACCTATAATGAATGACATTACCTATGATTTTACTTATTTATATTGTATAATTTTGTTTATCTTTAAGTACACTGCGCAACATGAAATGCGACGCACCAAGTAGTTATTCGTTAAATTAAGCTCTCTGCATATCTGGACTTGCGATTGGCCTGCCTCTGGCCTCCCCACAATTTACCACCTCATTCCCTCATCTAAACGTTGGTGGTTACTCAATTTTACTGTTCCGATGTGAATTAAACCGACTGCTGCAAGATAACGCCAAGAAATTCGCCGAGGTGTGCTAGCGAACGAAATTCGTCTTACCCTCCACGCGCTTATAAAGCCTGTTTTTCTGCTCGCTCCACCTACACACACATGTACGCTTATGTATTTGCCGTACAAAATTTGCATTTTTATCTAGAAGCACTGGTTTTCCCTTCAATTCAGTTCTTTTCATAAAATTCGATAAAATATGCAAATTCTCTTAATTTGTTTCTCCAGTGTGTATAAAATCGACCAATACCAGCTATAGTTGCGAATATTAGTGAAATTTACAATTATTTTATACGCGAATCTTTCAAACATATCTGAAGAGTTAAAAGAAGTTCTTATACGTAATTATGATGATGCGGTGATTGGCCTACCGAGATAAAATATCTTTTTACAATTTTAATGAAAAATTAGATTAAATATTACATTTTATGTGAAAATATATGCCTTAAAATACTTATATAATTAAATATATCTTTGGAAACACATGTAAGCAGATATGAATATAAAAAGGCTCACCGTTAAGAGAGGATAATGCTCGTTAAATCTATTGGAGATCAAAGTTCTCCTTTTGGAATGGTGTGGAAGATAAAAGAGAACTTCAGATCAAGTGTCGACCTCGTGGCTTTATCTTATTGCCAACTAAACTACAGACTTTCGAGGCTTGTCGCCAGAAAACTTTGAGTTGTTTCTACGTTCGAGTTAGGAAACAATAAATTAGGTGATACAAAGGTAGCAGGGAAAGATAATTCATGAATAATAACAACTTGCACAAGATCTTAAGATAAAATTTGGCTTCGAAAGGTTGACGAATGGGGAGGAAAAATTTATTGCATAGTTATTTAATGAGCCTCTTTGAATCGCATTGAAATAGACGAATTTATGAATTTTCTTATGGATGATAAATCTTTTGCTTCTTTAAAGAACAACGTAAACATTGAAAATTTTCCCGGTGGTAGACGAATTAATCGGAATTTAACAACGGCTACATGCAAAAAAGAAGGGAAAAAAACAACAATTTTGAAATAATTCTTCAAAGATGAAGTACATAAAAATTTATCAAAAAATATAGAGCTATATAAAAACTTCTCTTAATGCCAACTAAACTACAGACATGGGCACAATTTGGTAATTCTGAAACTAATACTTGTGGCTGTGCCTTTAGAACTTTTATTTGCAAAACCTTAAGAAAAACCTCAAAAATCTTCGATTTTTAATATTAAATAGTTGAGATTTTACCTTTGTAATGTAGGAACTCGTTGAATAGAAACATATGTAACTATATGGAGGAACTCTTTATAATCTACAAGAATCTTAAAAAAAAGTGGAAATTTTTTTTCGTAATCTGATTAAATAAAATATCTGAAAATCTAATTTCAAAAAAATTCAAAAATTGAATTGCATGCAAGACTTCATTTCATTCATTCAAGAATGAATGCAGGACTTGATTTTACGCAAAGGAACATGCGAAGAGATAGAAGTAAAGTAAGTTTTTTTTTTTATCATTTGCTATATTTTTATATACTTCTGACTGTTTAAGTAATTAATTTGGTTGCAGATTGTATTCAGTTATGGAAAATATTTAATCTGGAGCGTTCAGAGGGATGTAATTCGTACTTGAGCGATTTAAGAAAGGACAAAAAGTATTTTTCCACGAGAAACTTTGGAGATATTAAAACTATTTGTAAAGTTTTTACAGTCTATGGAAATTTCTCTGGCATTTGTCCTGTGTAAAATGAATAGTTTAGCATATCAAGATATGCAGAAATAAAAAAACCTTTACCCTATTTAAGAAGGCATCGTCGTAATTACCGTACATTTCAGCTAGACAATGTTGTTTTTCATTGCAACGGAAGCACCAAACAATGTTTAGATGCTAGCGAAGTTGAGTTTTACTGGACTGGCCAGCCTGTTCCCCAGATTTTAACCCCATAATAAATTTCTGAGGATTCCTAGTTCGACGAATATGAGCAAATAACTTGAAGTACACCTCTACTGTTGAAATGAAGAAGGCTATTGTACATGCATGGAAAAATTTAGATAAATCTAAATTGTCTCTTTAAGAGTGTGGAAAATAGAATTTTTATTGTCATTCGTAAAAAGGGCTGTACAGTAAATTATTAATTTCGGTGGACCTATATTTATGAGCATGGCAGCTCAACAATGTTTCATTTTTTGCTTAAATACCAAAAAAATTATTTTATTGTTATTAATATCAGTGACCATATACTAGAATCAGAATGTTTCATATCTGCGGCATCATTGCAATCGCTCTTGCAATCCGATCTATCATATCTCCTATTGATCATTTATAAGTAGATATATTTTAAAGGCAACTATAAAATGAATTTTTTTCAGTTCCTCCTGAAAATTGAATGTAGGCTCTTTCAAAGAATTAAAATCAATTGAAAAAAAAAATAATTTAAAATGACATATTAAAAATGTTTTCATATGATTTCAAAACTTTCACTAAATATAAGACAATGGAATATTGTTTTAAAACTTTTATATTAGTAAATAAAACATTAAAATATTTTTAATAAAGAGCACTAGAAAATTTAATAAATTTACCGAAAGTTCACAAACAGGATAGTTTAATAATTCAAACATTTAATGGAACAAATTTAATAATTTTTTATCAGCATCTTAAAATACTTTTATAACAGAAATTCCTTAGAATTTAGAAACTACAGGAAAAATGACAGCTGTGGAATTTAGATTGACAAAATATTTCTAAGAGTAAAAATATTTAAGCTTTGAAAGTTGACCCAGTTTGACAAAAAGACATTCTGTGGTTTTAAAACGTCGAATTGATTCCTTTTACAAAATAAAATAGATAAGAATATTAAGCTTACATTTTTCATATGTCTGAAAATAAAATATCACTAGCTTTTATTTTTTATTAAAAATTTACTTTTGTGTCATGGGTTTTGAAAAAACACAGAGAGATTCTTTCTTACGGTAAAAGGAAAGAAATCTGAACCAATTTTGTTGATAACAAATTTGAAAAGAATATTGATGAAAATAATAAAACCATTTTAAAAAGGAAGTAATGTTTTATTTTACTTGAAGGATAATTATTATAACAATGCAAATGTATTAAACCTATCACTAACTGCCAAAGTGATTTCAAGATTTAGAAGTGTTCTTTTAAAGAATAATTTCCTTCCATTTTTGACTCATTATCATCAAATGTAATGTTGCTTGATTCTAATCGCAGAGAAAAACTAAAAGCTTTTAATGTTGTAAGAATTTTTCATAATTTTAGCACAAATTATTTAAAATACTTTTATATTAGTGGCAAAGGTAGAAAAATTAATTCAATTGCTAGTTAATTCAAAATTAGTTCAATTCAATGTATAAAGTACTTACATTCAAATAATTAAAATAGACAGGGAAATAATGCAGCTTTAATTATTTTAGAAGAATCCTTAAATTAAACATTAAAGTCAGTTTTTCTTTCAGAAAGGAATATGGAGCTTGTATCAAGTCAACAAATAAAAATCAAAAATCCACTTCGATTATTGCTAATAATAATTAAACCATAAGTTGACCAGAGATGTTAATTAAAACTTTAGAATAATCCGTGTTACATTTCAATATAAGGCTTCCTGAAACCAAATAAATCAACAATAATAGATATAATTTACAACATTATGTACATAAGAAGCAATTAATATACAGGATAAATTTTATGTTATGTGTGTTGTAGTTGTTTCACGTTCCCCTTGGAATGGGAGGTTATTGGCTCACTCACCATAATCGCAAAATATTGCGCATTCGGATTTCCGTTTATTCCGATCACTACGACATTAGCCAAGAAGCAAAAATTCTGAAAATTTGGATGATATCCAAAACACCATCTCCAGATATTTTGCTTGAAAACCATTTGATTTTTATCGATACGGCATTAAAAATTTGCACACAAGATGACAATAGGTTTTCGATAACGAGGGCGATTACGCATTGATTAAAAATAAAAATTTGGTAAAAATTTATCTGTTTCAATTTAATGTAGAAAAACGATATTATTTTCCAGTTCTCCCAATTATATATATGTAAAATTCATAGAAGTATAACTACAAATTCCTTTTATTGCATTCAAATAATGTTAAACAAAAATCTTTTAAAAATATTTTTACAGTAATTCACTCGATTAGAAAAGCAATATCATACATATCTTTTTATTAGTGCAGCTATGTGCATGAGTTCATAAAATTGGTCATTAGTATGTATCGCTAAATTTGAATAGTTGATAAAGACTTTCTTGTGGATATTGTAATGAATAATTGTGCTGGACTTTATTTCTACAAAGTCATTATATCTACTTTGTTGCATAAATGTAATAAAAGTTTAATTGCTCGTATTAAAATGATTCTTTTATAGTGATGTATGTATTATTTGTAGCAAATCTTATGATTTAAAGAAAGACGAAATAATACCTTTTATATATATATTGAAACCAAATGATTTTTATTTTTGTAGAAAACTTGGGTATATGTACATTCATGTTCAAACTTTATCTAACCTAGATCTTTTTGATATAAAATCTAGTAAATCAAATTTCTAGCGTATAATCATGTTTAGATTTCTGACTTATCTACCTATACGTCATCTCATACGTTATGATACAATGTTAAATTATAGAGTAGTATGACAGCTAGTTATACTGTGTAAAATTAGCTACATTATGCTATGTTACGTTAATTTTAACTTGTAATCATTAAACATATTGAGAGTTTTCACAATACGTAATAAACCATTTCTGCAGAACATATTTAAGAATCTTAATTACGTTTTAATCAAGTTGAATGAATGCATATTATTTTACGTACATTGTGAATACTTTCTAGAAAATTCTCTATTAAGGAATTTATGAGTCTAATTTAAGATCTGTCCTTAAAATACTTTGTTGGAGTTAATTACAAATGAATGTTAGTTTCAAGCTTAGATAATAACGGTAATGATATGTGGAGTGTTCACTGTAAGATAGGATAAATTTAATTTTTGTAGTAATCGCTTTATAGATCAAAGGTAAGTAGCAAATGAAACTCATTAAATTTCACGCATTAAAGCAATGGAAGCTTCACATATTAGGTTCATTAACTGGTCCAAAACTTGGAGAGAGAGAGAGAGATGTCCTGATCTAATCTAAATCTCATTACCTCGACGTATGCTAAATGAATTGAATACCTTCGTGTTGAATTGTGATGAAACAAATGGTTTGTCTATCTTCATATAGCATGCGATACCTTGGACACAGTGATGAGATCTGTGTAGGGATCCAAATGTCACATTTACACTACAGATCGCCAATAAACTATGTATCAGCGTACATGTAGAACGAATTTTAAACATGTTAACATTTGACGTTGTGTAGATATACTCTACAAACACTTTAAACTTTCATTATTTTTAAAATTGAGATTATATATTAAATACTAGTTGTAAATTACAGCTCTATTTGATGAATGTACTATTTAGAATTTTCTAAGTTTAGAAGAAAAATACTCAAATATTATATTATTTAAATATTATGCACATATTAAATTTATTAAAGTTTTAAAGCTTTTAGTTAATATGATTTATATACAAGTTATACATAAATGATAAATACAATGAGGCATAAGAGTTTTTTAAAAAAACTATTGAGTTAACTCTTAATTTGATTTTCTTTTTTCAAAATCGTGATTATGCTTTATAATTTTCTGATATACAATTAATCAAAATTTACTTATTTTTTACACTTAAAATATGTAATTATTATTTAAGTAAAAATTATACTAAATTGGATGTAAGAAACGTACAAATATTTTCATTGCTTTGATTTAACTATGTGTGACAATAAAAGCAATTAAATCATAAAAATTAAGAAAGTAAATACATTTTTTTTTGCAATTACGAGTATTTCATTATAAAAGGATTGTTTTATTCAGAGTGTTCTAAAGCTGAATAACGTAACCAGTAAACTGTCAGAGTGTGAAGGTTTGAATAAAATTTGTATCAAAAGTAGTTTATTAAAAAGGATTTTATATTAATAATAACACTAAAAATTTCAAAATTCTATGTGAAACTGGCTTTAATTTAATAATTACTTTTATTAAAATATTATTAAGACATGCTCTAAAATCAATTACCTGCCAACATCAAAATTGATTCATACATTGATTCATTCATCACATGTCCTAATATTGAGGGAGATGGGTACCCACTCCCATGGAAATTCTCCATTATATTTTTGGGAGTCTATTTCTCTGAACGGAAGCAAAATACTTCCATAATAAATCAAATGAAAAATAAAATTTTAATAATTAATGTCCTTAAAAGTGTGGTTTATAAACATTATGGCTGAAGATTTAGTTAAAAGAACTGACTATAGTACATTCAATACTTTTATTACACCTGTCATATCCTAAATAAAGAGTCCTATAATTAACTGTGAAACCTTTATACATACAAGCCAAAGCTCTCAGAACTATGTTGGGTCTTCCACAATGGAACCAAATAGTGGGCTCTTAAAACTAGCTAAAATGGAAATTCTTTCAGAAAAATATGATAGTTGGCAATTAAATTTTTATATCTCAAATATCAAAGGATAGTGGTTTCTTATGTACCTCAGTAGCCTCAATAACTTTAACTTTTAACAAATTATGTCGATGCCCATATTAATGTAATTCATAGGTCCTTCTTGTGAGATTCATACAGATGATTTCGATTTCAAAATAAAAATTTACCAACTTATATAATAAGACTGTTTGATGAAATAGTGAACAATAGTTTCATAGAAATGTTTTTTCATAATAGTAACGGATGCGCCAAAAATGAAAATGTAAAATCAATAGCAGATATCTAGAAAAATGCTTCTTTTATCTTTAGAGTAAATCATATAATTCTCTATTTACAATAGAAGCTCCGGCCATGTGCCAAGATTTAGACGATTTAACTGAGTTAAAATATCTATTAATTCTGTTCGATAACTATTCTGTACTAACTGAATTTAAAATTTAAAATTTTAAATACTTCAAAGTCATTCATAGATTATCGAACAAGATCTTCATACAGTCGCATTTTTGTAATCAGAAGACAATATTGCTTTGGCTTCAACGTCACTCGCAATTTTTTGAAATGAACAAGTGGATAATTTTGCAGTATCGGTCGAATGGAGTTCCCAAAAGAAATGAGTAGCAATATTTTCAATGATAGATTGAAAATAATAACCTATTCAAAACTTTTATTTAAGCAAATATTTCAAAATGTTAGGAAGTATTTTAACCGTAGTCATAATATCCAATTGTACAAAAACAGAACAGAGTAAATACTAAACCCTCGAATCATCAGCAAAATGATCACAACTCCCGGACTTTTGAAGAAATTCAATTTAAATGATAATGCAAAGTGTAGTACCTGTAACCATATCAATGATTGGGAACATATTCTTTTGACTCATAAAAAATAAACATTCAATAAGCCCCTGGTATGTATTCATGATAGACCCACAGCACAATATTATTTTCAAAAAACATTTGGGAAAGTCAGTTCCGAACATTCTTCTGAACATAAAATATTTTGATATTTATCGAATTAAAATAATATTTTAAAGGGGATAATATTCTTTGCTGCTCAATATTGCAAAATTTCAATCAATTGCAACTATTACGAACTCCTTAATGGTGGCTATACAAACTATTTTAATCTCAATGTGAATTTGGATTAATATTATTTACAAACACATAAGCATTTAAAATAGCTTCGTTCCGAAAGTAATTTTGAGAATTCAGTGCATTTCCACCAATTAATTTGGAATATTTGGAACTGATTGCATAATGTTTGAATTAAGTGCAGTTAAATATTAATCTGTAACAGATAGTATACTGTACTGTAGTTTCTTATGAGTGAAAGCACATTTTCATTAGCTGTTACGAAATCCACCGTCTCTGACTAAGTACAATTACGTCGTTTATCATTTACCCTCAGATATCAAGTAATTTGTGCGCAAAGTTTTAATGAACACCGATGCTACATATCCTTACAAGAATCTGAAAATTGAAGTCGAAAATAGGCAGGGTGAATCTTCATAACAGGAAATTCATCAACAATCGGGTGAAGAGTTGGGTTTTAGGAAGATGTCGGAATTGTTTAGGAACAGGAAACATTGTGCAGAAACTCTAAAGAGATGTTACAGAACAATTAATGTTCGAACTGCTTTTACAATATTTTCCAATATCAGTGCAAAATATTTTAGCAGCTATTATTGATTTAATGATTAGATAAAGTTGCTAAAATTTTTGAAAGAGCCTTATAGGTTACTCCTGTTACCATAGAAATTTTTGCCATAAATAACAATAATTCAGATTTCTTGGAGACAAAAACTATTTAGTGAAATAGTTAAATTAAATCTACGAAATCATAAATTCGAATTTTTTCGTAGTCGTTCCTCTTCTCACAGAAACAGAAGAAACCAAAATAAGAAAGGACTAGTCAAAATAGAGATCTATCTGTTTGCTGGTATCATCGTCGTTTTGAAGTAACTTGCAAACCTGAGATATGAGTCTCGCCTTGCAATTTTAGGGGAAACGAAAGCGGCTAAGAATACAAACGACATGTTCTTTGCCTCAAACGTCATGCAGCATATTCATTCATGACCAGACATCAAATTTGTCATTTCAAATGGATACTGAATCTGATGAGTCAATATTTCCAGCAAATACCGCTCAGGAAAGAAATCCTTCTCAACAAACAATTTTTGTTGCCAATTCGTCACCAAATAATATTTACGTACAAAAATCGTTAACATTTATGCAAAGGAGTGCATATCTTGGACATTTCTCTTTGCTAATGTTACTACAACGAATCTCGAGCAGAGTTTCACCCTTTCTACGAATTAGTGCCTGATTTGAGCAATGCATGTGTGAGAGATTTAAGAACTAAGTTTCTATTAATAGGTCATATTAAATAAACATCTTTGCATTCTTCCAAAACAATATCGGGAGGCTCTTTGCATCCTACTACACTTTTATTTCAATTTCCCTCTATCACTAAGTTGGGAAATTTAATCAACCTGTCAGGCATAATTCTACCCATTTTATAACAATAATGTCTTCCGGTTGTAGTAAAACCTTGAAAATGAGATTCTGATCCAGAATAAATTGCTGAAGCCAAATTTCATAATATAATTCAATTAGGACATTTAAGACCCTCTAGAAGAATCTGTGCATCCCCTCTTCTCATGGTTCTCAAAAAGAGGAAAACAAAGTGGAGAGTCAGCTTAGTTTGTATAAATATAAGGTATTCGAAATTATTATCAACAAATGGCATGGCAAGCATTGCTGTATCAGATTTGATGAATAAGAGATGTTGTAGCTGACGATTAACGACTGATCTTGTACTTCAAATTTCAGAAGTTGGAGAAATAAAGCCTTGATAAAAGCAAAACCTTCTGAACTTAAGCTGAATTAATGAATCTATTATAATCTCGTTTAAGACTTGTATAAAGCTTTGAATCATGTACGAGTACATGAATTAATTGTATTGGTAATTAATCCGACGACTTGCATAAATACCAGTGATTATTCGTAATCATCACTAAATTTGGTAAATCTGATAAATTATTGAATACTTGACAAATTAACCGGTTTGCTTACATCTTTGTCGCAACTTAACAACGAACGTGATAAAAGCCTATAAAGTTTCCGAAATTTGAGCAACTACTTATCTTTCATTAAGACGTAGACCTTTTTCTACGCTTACGAAACACAAATAACACACAGCTTGTTCATTATTGGCGTTTTCTGTTCATATCGACTGCACGAGTGTGTGCTTGCCCTTATCATAGAAGACTATGATTTCAGTAACATTCCTAATTTTGTACTAACTAGACGTTTTTTCACTACTTTCTCATATTTTATGAAATACTTAATAATGGCTGGTATTCTTGGCTTATATATATATTCTTGGCTTATATGGATATATATATATATGATTAATATTTTGAACATTTATAAAGGAAATATTGGTTTTCTTATGAAAAAAGATATGAGGATTTACTAAGAAAAGTGAGTAACGTTAATAACAAAAGTAGTAGAAAAACCAGAAGATCATCATAAACGAAAAAGATACGACGTAATAAAATTAAGCAAAATTGAAATCTTTTCTTTCTTTACATATAGACAGCTACAATATTAGATTTTAAGTGTACTTTAAGAACTGCTTATCAGAACAATAAGAACATTTATCAATAAGCTATTGTGATAGAAACAGGACGTTAAAAGAACTTATAAAAGTACAAAATCATAACTACTGAAAGAGTGATGATTTATTTTAATTAACGTGTGAAACTTGTCAAAGAAAAGTCAAATTTACCCAAAACAGACTTAATATTAAGCCCATGAAAGAGATGAACTCAAGACGAAAGATAAACTTAATGGACCACCAGGTAATGATTTTGAATTTTTATTTATTTATCAAGACCACTTGCGAAGAACTGTGTGAAGTTGATACTGTTGCATTCCCTAAAAGGCAAATGTGCAGTAGAGGGTGATTATTACCTTATGGATATTTCTTATTACATTTGGAGTTTTAGCATTTTTACAAAGAGACAATGGTCGTAAGTTTAGTAATCAAATCATAGGAGAAGTTAGTACAAAATGTCCAGACATGAAAATTGTGCCCAGAAACACCAGAGGCAAGCCAGACTCAAGGCTTGGTGGATAATGCAAAACAATGCACAAAAAATACACAAGTTCTTTGTTGGAAGCAATCAAACTGGTAAAGGATTTGAAGGATCATGTTTTGTACAAATTATGAAAAATAGGGCATTTCATGATGAAATCAAGTATACTCCTTATGAAGCAATGTTTGTGATGTCTGTAAAAGTAGACTTGATAGTGTTTACTTTCTCGAATAATTTTATCAAACATCCTTGAAGTGAAAAAAAGGCTTCAGGGTTTAATTGAAACAGTTTATAACACTTCGGAAAGCCCAATAGTGAAATGAAAGATAATTCTTATGTGAACAATAGTGATCCATTGTAAAATGATTTTCCACCTGAAGTTAAATTAGAGATTCAGGAAGAGGAAGAAACAGAGGTCTCTTTAATCTATACAGATTTTTAAACAGGTAAGAACAAGTAACAAAAATAGAATGGTTGCTAAAGAAGCTTTATAATAACAAAAAATAAAATGTTGAAAGTTGGAAATCTTAAATTTCCTTTTAGTAAAGTTATTGAGACCAAACGTTAACAAAGCAGGAAATGATCCACGCAATTTATTAGCTTTGATTATAGAGATTCAAAGTGAATAGTTTTATTAGTTAGAAATAAAACAAGGAAGACCGTTCTAATTTTATATTAAAAATTAAATTCATAATTTCTGAAATTTCTTCATTTCATTTTGCTAGTCGATATCATAGATCTAGCTATATCACTTCAAGATTGCTTTAGGAAATCCTATCTTTCAGGAGGCCAGGGATATCAGTGATGTGTTTTTAAGGGACAATGCAAGTATGATAAGTGCAAATGTAAAAAGTCTGGCTAGCTCTGTAATTCTTAATATCATAACAGTTTAATGTCAAAACAGTCTAAATAAGTAAGCTTTAAATATTTAAAAATTTGTTGTAGGAGAAATAAACTTTATTAGAAATTATTCATTTTTTCCTTTGTAATATGGGTTTAGTTTATTTTTAATATGTAACGGTTTTGTAAAAAATTTAAGAATAAAATTAATTTCTCTCTACTTGTGTCTTTTATTTGACACTATGTGTTAGGACCTCATTCAAATTTTATTCTTGCTACATCCATGTGTTTCAAAATAAGGATTTATTGACATTTTAATTGTAAATTATAAAATATTGTTATTTGAAAATTCTCGCACTATAGTGTCCAACAAAAAAACTGTTCATCTGATTAATAGCTACTCGAAACCCTTCTCTGTATTCTACTGGCTCTGTCAAGATACTATTTACACTCGTTGTTGCGAATTGGGAATTATATAAACTCTTCTGTTTACATCAATGCCTTTCAATTATTTATCATGTTTACTGACATTATTGGTTATTACATACAATTATCGACACTTATATATATAATTATCATTTACTAAGATTTACAGTAACATTTACGTAACATAAAATATTTATTTATTCCTTGATCAATGCTGCAGTTATTCAAAGACGCATAAATTTAAAATAAAATGTAGGAATTCCAAGATCATTGTATACAAAGGGACTATGGAAATGAAATAGGTTGACTAAAAAAATTACTATTATTTAATAAAAGTGAACAATGATTATATATTTTCTTAAAAATAAAACAGACAATAAAAGACAAAAATCAGAAGTATAAACCATAAAATATGTAAAAGTATAAAACTATATCTGAAAAAATTGTAATCAAATGAGAGAAATAAGCCAGAATAAGAAAGGAATTAAGCATTAACAACTAAATTTTAATCAATTTCATGACAGATTTATAGGTTTAAACTCCTTTTACAGACCCGTCATTTTCCTACAGAATATTGTTATAGTAAAAAGAACCCACAAAAAAAATGTTTCAGGAAACACATCATCAAATCAAGGAGCCAATATATATATATATATATATATATATATACACATACAGTAAAAGAAAGATACATACATGAAACAAAGCAGGAAAAAAAAATATCATTTCATTATTAAAAAAATAAGATTAAAAATATTCGAAAATTGAGTTTTGTGTCTTCCAAGTTTGAACTTTTTACGTGTTTAATCCTTTTGAACAACTTTTAACGTGTACCTAAAAGGATTAATGAATTCTTTTTAATTTCAGGATTCAGTTTGGCCCGGATTTCTTTTATAATGCAAATTAAGAGCAGTTCTTTTTAGTGATACATCTTGTAATTATCGATATTATGTTTAAGTCAGAGAGCTGAAGGCTACCATTCTTAAATTTCACACTTGATTTTCTAATCTTTGATAGTATTTGCTTCCATTGTCGATGTTATATAGAACCACGGATCTTTTTTTTCTTTCTATTTTCTGTTATATAGTTTTTAATATTTTTTAATCTGAATCAATTCTGTTTTTTTTTTTCTTCTTTTTTGTACAGAATGATGGCAAATGTAATATACTTAGTGAAATGCATCGTTTATGGTATCTTAATGAAGTGAACTAATTTTTTAATATTCCCTGAAGTTTCAAACACTTTTCAAAACAAGGATCAAAATACTTATTTTTTATATTAATTAATAATAATTCCAATTAATATTTTTGCAGTTGAGAAAGAAAGATACATCACATTATAAACATGTACCTTGCGGAACAGATTGCAAAGAAACAAACCATTTTATGCAAAACTGCATTTACAATAACTACTAAAATGCAAAACAACTCTCGACAACAAAAAAACTGTAGAATAATATCTCTTAAATATGTAATAGATACAGTAAATAAGCAGTTTATTTATTGAAAATTTAATTAGTAGAGCTTCAGGAGGAAATGACGTTGTTGGCCTTTTAAGAAATTGCTATAATTTTTAATTTCTTTCGATAAATATTAAAAACAGAATGTGTTACAAATAATATTTTATTGCATATGAATCATGTTGGAACAACTGAACTTCTCAAGGCAAAATAAGTTTTATCCACATTTCAAAACGAAATGCTGTCAAAAAATTTATCTTGCCATAAAAAACACTTTTAAGTATTGATCTTCTCTTGAAAGTCAGTTAGAGAGAAAAAAAAGAGAACCGCAACTGAAGAAGATATTATGTGTATTCTTAAGAGCGATATATCAGTTAAATGTTTTTTTCCTCTTTTGATAGCTGTTTACCTAACCTGATCTATCGTCACAAGCGTATTTATTGAGACTGCTTTCTGGCATTTAAACCATATCAATTGATAATCATATATAATTGTACGGCATTGTGTCACAGTTTTAGTGCAGGTATTGTACCATTACAACACTTTGGCACCGAGGTTCTGGTAGATTCTTTACTCCAAGAAGTATATGAACTAATAATGAAATAGTTTTTATCCATTTCGCTTAGAAAAATTCTGTTTTTAAATTTGAAAATTAGTATTTATACATCAAATTTTTTGATTGTTATTTCTATTCATTTAATTCCTTTATTCTTAAGGTAAATATTGTGATTTCAAAGTTCCAAATCTACTAATAAACGAAAGGGTACTTCTGATCACTTTGTAATTGAGTTCAATGTTGCATTTTGATGATGATAATCTTCGTTCGATATTCTTAATTGAAATATGTATTTCAGTTTTTATGCGCAGATTTCCGATAATTGTGCATATGGAATTGAAAAGTTATTGCCCGTATTCGTTCGTTTAGAATTTTGTTTACTTTTCCTGCTAAAAAAGTGGTTCAAGAGATATATATGAAAAGAAAATTCCATCAAAAGAACAATTAAATTGCAGTTTTAAGAGATGGTGTTAGCCCATCCTCCCTTCCGTGCCTTCAAACATTTCACTTATTATCACACTTGTAACATAATCATAACTAATAATAATTAAGAATTTTTTTAATTTAAAAAGTTATTAAGTTTTTTACTGCAGAAAACTCAATTTTCTATTCTTATATATGAACATATAAGAAAACATCTATAAAAATGGTAAAGAGTAATCAATTAATATATATTTTGATTATTTATATTTTATAATTATTAATTAAACACTCTATGATATCTCTAACTGATTTATAATAACTTATTTCTACGCATAGTTTATATATATCTGAAGGGAAATCTCTGTTCATGTCTTGTTGTAAGGGTATTTGTATATTTTATTTGTCCTTTTATTGCCTAAAAATGAGTTACTTTTTAATAAATTTCTTATCCTTACAGCAGTGTGAATCACAATGCGCAAATAAATAAATTTTATATTGTTGATTTTAGTATACACTAAAATATATCTTTAAAAATATCTTCTTTATTTCTTAATTAATTTCAGGAAATAATATTTAATTTTTTTTTAATTAAAAAGGGGTAATTTTCTTCAAAAACCTATTGAAGAAATTTTGTTAAATGGTAGCACCGGAATTTAATTAAGGTCTTTGCATATAGAATAAATTAGAGTTAGGTACATAATAATAATATTTTAATGAAATGAACAAAACATTACGAGTCCTTTTCATGTATTATATACAAAATATTTTATGTTTCGTTGATGTATTGCTTAAAAAAAACACGATTGTAGTTTTTTGTACTTACACTCGATGAATAACATACAAGTACAAAAAGTTGACTTAAAATATTAGGTTAATTATTTCTGAAGAAAATATATAAAATATATTTAACTTTTAAGAAGGAATGTCTAAAATATAACATAGTTGGAGGCGCTGTATGTCACAGATACGTATTACATAGATTGTAATAATATAAAATATTCTATACAATAAAACATGTACGTAAAAAGCCCAATATGTTTATTATAAAATTTTCTATTTTACATTTGTGAATTAATAATAATAAAAAAAAGCTAAAACTACAGAAAGTCTTAATTTTCTTCTTTGTTCATTATAGTTTTAAAAATAGGACATAAATGTAATTAAAGGTTAAAGAGTAATTAATATGCATAAAAATTTTATAGATTAAGAAACTGAATTACATGTAGCCTTTATAATAAAAAATATGTGTGCTAAAGATAATATAATAGAAAAATATAATAATAATGTAATATTCTATTAGAGTTGTTGTCTAAAGTTTTTTGCTGCATGATGGACAGATAAATGAAGTGTATTGCAAATACAAATAGTTTTTGTACCTTACCCCTTTCAGGTGCGATGGTATATTTTTTATACCACATATTTAGCACCCTAAAAATCTCTGTAAAATTCCTTTCCCCCCCTTTTTCTTCTCTTTTCCTTTCAAATGGTAGCTTATAGTGTCATTTACTTAAATTAGATGACAAAACCATGCAGAATTAATATAAAAATTATTGCTTTGAATCTAATAAATGCTCCTAAAAATTGGTTGTCTTATTCCTTACAGATATGTTTCTGAAATGAATTGAAAAATTTAATTTCATCAGCTAACTAATCTACATGTTTGAAAATTTATGTAAATATTGCTAATTACTCCAAAAATATATATATAATGTGTTCGTTTCGTACTTCAAACTAGGTGGTATAAAATTTATACCACCGTCCACACAGAGGGTTAGAGATCAACAGATGACAACACTAAAATTTTCGAATCAGACAGATATTTGACGGTTCACTTTATTACAGTGAAAGATAGAAGTTGTAAATATATTATAAAGTCCCAGTAAGGTAAAAATCAGACTTATTCTCCGAAGAAAGGAAATTTAAATCATTAAAAAAAGTTATATGTAAAGGTTTGCAAAGAACAGATATAACCACCCAAGGGGCGCTTTCTAATAATTATTATTAAATTACTCAGTTAAATAAAAGAATTAAAAGTTAACGATGAAATATAGAGAAGTGGACAGTAATAAATTTTTCCAATATTAAAATTGAAGGAACCGATAAATTATTAAATTGAATAAATATCAGCTAAATACAATTAAAATTTAAGCAAGCGAAAAATCATTAAATTGAATATATTTAAGATAAATGTAATTAAAAATGTACTAAATGATAAAAAAAATTGAAAAGTGATCTGGTACACCAAAACGCTTCACCTAAACAAAACACCCTTGGTTGGCTAATAAAAAACTATCAAAGCTGTGATTGTTTACGAAAAAACAGCAAAAGCGCTGGGGAAAAAGGATTTCTTAAATCCAAAACTATTGCAAAAAAAATCTAACAAAGCGAAGATGGAAGCTTCGGAGACGTCTAAGATGGAACTGGCTTGAGAGTTTTGTTTCGTCTACTGCCTTTAATTGGTGATGTCAACCTTTTCAACCCATCTTCTGGCTTATTATTTGATAAGCAAAGATCATGTAGTCCTGGTTAAATTACATGTTATACGTACGCTACATTCGGGCATCAGTTAAAGAAAATATCTTGATACTATATTTATTAGTTTGGATGGTATGTATTGCTTGAAAGGGCATTTAACTCGAAAGTCTATTAACATTTCAATAATGGTGGAACTTTTCATTAAGGCATAGGAGTTTTTACTATTTTCTACAAATTGTTGAAAGACTTCTCTAACTGCTGCCATTTTGCTTACTTTATCCCTCTCTGCTCGCAAACATTTACTGTCAAATTTGAAGGATCATAATAAAAGCATAAATCTTTTTAAACACATTACAAGCACGAATTTTTCAATTTCATTTTCCTGAGAGTCCCATAGTTCTTTTAAGTTTAGACGACTAACTCGCTATTGACCAGTTAAATATAGAATTCATAGAATGCCTCGATAATATCGGTGTAAATCTAGAATCTCTTTCACGAGAATACTTGTTTTAGACTATTGCAATGTACTCATTTGTGAAGGCTACTATATTAATAAACATGAAGTCATCAATAAAGCAATTCAAACCATCAAAAACTTTTCCACAGTTTTTTTCAGAGCTTTTTGTACTAGGGAGATGAATTAAAATGTTTGTTTTCCTCTTTTTCTTTTTTGAGTCAAAGGCGCTATTCTCCATTTCCAAGAAGACTCTACTTTCCTTATACTTTTT
>BMAW01017178.1:80152-131863 GCA_019974015.1 Nephila pilipes
TAAGAGAAATTAACAGCATCACAATAACATATTCCATCTTTTAATTATCCTCTTATGACTAGTCTAGCACTCTCTATCAGTCCACTTTAGTTCTGTTTTATTTTATTTTGCAAGACAAATATATATATATATATATAAGATTATTTTTTCATTTTAGCAGGGAGAGAGAGGCAACACGCACATACAACATCCATAAGACTGGAGATACAACTCCACCATTTGATAAAGACTACAAGAGCGCAGGAGAGCAAGAGAGAAAATTTTCTCTTACTTTGAGTTTTATAGTATGGATTTTTATGAGAGATCACATGGTATAAGTGGAGGAATTCTTAGGATTTTCAGCTGCAGACAAAATGTCTAGTTGGGATAATCCCTACAGGTCTGAAGCCTTGAGATCTGTATTATCAGCAAATTTTTAAAAATGCGTGATTGCATAAATTAAGTTAAAAAGGAATGGTATCAAGAAATGAGAACGAACGCTTTACATTTAAATGGATTGGATTGGGAAAAATTAGGAACTTAAATTATCATTTAGAGAAATTAGTATAAATCAAAGTTAAATCATTACATACATACACACGTCTTTGCGTGTGTAGAGAATGTAAATAATAACATGCGGATGTTAAATATTTATATTGTTAACTATACCAAATTATATCACATTTAATATCATATTTAATTAGAGATTAAAACCTCTAAAACGAAACTTAAAAAATTTGCTAAGACTAAAAATCTACAGATGTTACAAAATTAAATAAGAAGTTCAATAAATTATAGAAGTAACCAATTAGTAATGCAATAAATATTATTCTCTTTTAAAAACAATCAAAATATTGCGATGAAAAAAGCATAAATCAGTGAAACACCAATAATAATAAACAATTTTAAATCAAAACACATATAAACAATCAATTAAAAATTTACAACTTAATTCAACACAAAACTACCGAAAACAGCAAATCTCAAGAGAAAAGTAAAGAATTAATGAAAAACAAAAATGGAGACAATGTAATATAAATACTGCTACATACTTTTTAGAATGGTTTATGCCAATGATTTCTTTCATGGAGAGTAGTGGTTGGCTTCGGGTATGAATTTTGTAATGTTTTACTTATTCTTAAAATTTTGGTTATAATAATGCTTGTTTTTTCATTTATTATCTTTTTTTAAAATGGTTATAATTGTCTTTAAAAAGTTTCTATGCTATTTATGATGACTTGTCTTTTTCTATAGTTTGTATTTTGTATGCTTATTTTTTGTTTAAGGGAATTTTTTTCAATTTTTTTTTGTTTAATTAGTATATTTTTTGATTTATTTTATAAATTTTAGATATTTATGTATTTTTTTGTTGTTTGCTAATCATTTGAATTTTCCTTAATATTGGTATTATGTTTGCTTTCTTCTCTTTTCTATGGATGATTTTCTGAATTTTGCTGAGTTTTGGTATGCTACCTTATCTTATCATAATATAATTCATTGAAGTTTGATGGTTTGATCAGTAATAAAGTTATAAGCACATATTATTCAATTTACAACTAGAAACATTAATATAGTTACATTATTTCCATTATTCTAAATTTTTGCTAATTAAATTTCCTAATATAAGTTTTCAATTACTTAATCACATATTACTTCTCATTCTGAGTCATATATTTTTGAAAATATGAAATTTTGAAATCGTATAAATCATTTTGAATAATTTTGTATAATACAATTTGCTCTGCGATATTAAGTTACAACAACATTAAGTTAACAGTCAACATTTATTGAAAGATAAAACTGATTAAATGACTGTAAAAGATAAGAAAAATATAATCAATTTCGACAATTATTACGAAAGGATGGAAATCAATAGAAAATATTAATGTCATTCTTATATCCCAAATTAAATAAACAAGCGAATCTTACAACTTTTGATTTTAATATTCTTCATTTATTGTTGTATTCATTATGATGGTATATTTTTATTGTACAAGTGTGATTGTTGTACAGAATAGAATGTACAAGAATTTTGTCATTAATGAATAAAATGGACAGTTTTTGTAATTTCTGTATATAGTGGTTAACATATCTGTATATAGTTTAACATTCTGTATATAGTTTTTACAAACAAATATTTCAGCTTTGTTTCTTAAGTAGATTGCACTATCAACGTTTTGATTGCAATACTTAGAGCTTTTTATTTTCTAAATGGTTTTTATTCTGTATAAATCTTGAAAAAATTGCAATTTTTCTCCTATCAATAAAAATGTTCAAGTCTAGTTTCTATTTATTTATGTTAAATTTCAATTTGGGTGTTCTATAAACATTGATAGCCAAACTAGAATTTTAAAAAATAATTGTGAAGGTTTTCTACATCGGTAAACTATCCTATATATGATTAATGAAGAGGCGGGGAAAATTACTTCATTACTAAATATTTAGCCTTTATTCTTGTAACTTTATACGTATAATGTCTATCATTTAAAACGTAATTCATTTAAGTTCAAAAAATATGTATTATCAATTTTCTTCAATATGTATACGAATAATGAGAATGCACACACAAAGAGAAAAGCAATCAAAGAATTTCAACTTGCTCATTTACCACTTCCATTTGTTGTACTTAAATATGGCTATTTAAAAATAAATATATGAGAGACATAGAGAATAGAACAAATCGGTTATTAGCATCAAGTACTGAATTTATGACTCATAACAGGGACAGTAAAACCACTTAAAAAGATTTTTTAAAGATAATATCAATATACTGCACAGAATATTTGAATAAATATTCTAATATAAATATCTGCAGTCTTTTTATTCTCATATTCTTTCGAAATATATTTAAATTTACATAATATGATTTACGAATTCTTCTTAGAGAGTCAAGATGTAATTGGAACAGTATATTTGAATTTTTCATGTTTTTGCAGAATAATAACTGGTTACAACGGGTCTGATTCAGTTTCTCCTATTGTTCCATTAAAAAAATTGATTTTTCATAACATTTTCGTCATTCTTAAAGCACTGCCTCGGAATATATGAGTATGTATGTTTTTTATATTTTCTTCAAAGGGGGATGCATTTTCAATTTCTGGTAACCTAATTTTTGAAATTTTTTCAGAAAGATGATTTAATAAGGAAATCCTTTTTATAACTTATTTCAAAAGCATCTGAGGCTGAAATAAACAACAATCTGATAACTTTCAATATATTTGAAGGAATGGATAAATATGAATACATTCCAAAACAACAATTACTTCCATATCTACTACATATTTATACAACACATTCATACAAACCGTTTCTTTTTTCAAAATAAAAAAAATTCTACAATTTTTTTCAGCACTAGACGAAACTTTTTTAACTTTACTTAAGAAAACAAGAAATAAGAAGTTTATTTATTTTCTTGCAGTATTGAGGTTCTCTTTAGTAATATCGCTAAAAATTTTTCATTGTCAAGTATTATGAATAAACATATAATGCCTTCTTAAAATCCAAATCTTTGTTATATAGTGGCCACTTTTCATTCTTCATCATTCGGCATATTTGCATAGCGTTTCTTTCTTTAAATTATTTTACTTTAGTTTTAAACTTACATGTTTTCATACAAACGAAATTAAGAAATAGAATATCGATAAAAGCTTAAAGAAGAAAAGGAACAGCATTTTCTTGGAAAAATAATGGTATCACATTTGTTGGTTTGTTTATTTATATCAACTCTAACATTTGAATAAATAAACTTAACATGTTTTACAAATTTCAAATAATGGAAAGTGATTATTTGTGATTCGAGATTTTTATTTATGTTGTAAAACATTTGTTACATAATTTTAAAAAGTATATTATTATTCTAGAAATTTTTAATTTATAATGAAACCATTTTTTCTCCACATTTTTTAAAATAGATGAGAAGCTAAATTTTATTGTGATTTTGTAATATTAAAATTGATTTATACTAGTTTATACTCAGTGTTAAGATACTTTCTTTTCTTAAAAATTTCGCATTTCGCTTTAAAAAAGCTTGTTTTTAATTAAATTGTGCGATATTTCTATTTGATAATGTAATTTCTCTTAACTTTTCATATTTAAAAGGGAAATTATTAATACATTAATGTATTCTCGCGATAGAAGTACTGATTTTGAAATAGTCTCGAATGTGCCAAATATTCTGATACCTCTTACCTCGAGTATCGATTATATCTTTTTCATGCATGTATCAGATGTAAATGTCATATTTTAAAACATATACATGTTTTCGAATTTAGTTCTTTTACAAACCATTACTATATCAAAATGCCAAATGATTCATAGTTAATCTATTTTCTTGACTAATTAAAATAATTGCAGGCAGATGGAAATAGTTGAAAGAAAATGTCAAAAAGGAAGTTTCATTAAACTGTTCCAAGAATTCGTCTTAACTTTAAAGTTTCCGAGAGAAACTTCCAGAATACAAACTATTCTCTTTTTCGTAGTTTTAAAGTAACCAGAAACTCGTCATTTTGTTTGTATAAATTTAAAGAAAATATCTTTTTATTTCTAGTGGATTAAAATATACGAGAACTAGAATTATGGAGGGAGTGACAAGAAGTGCTTTAAAGTACATCTACGTTTTTCTATACAATGAGCAGTATTTACTTGTACAAACTGATTTATAATGATTCTTCATAAAAATCACAAAGTTTCGAGTCATGGATTTTTAAAAACGTTCTACAGGATATTAATTTTTTAGATTTTCTTCAGCAAATAAATTATCATTGTATTCGTCAATAGAAAATTAGAGTCAGTGTTGTTATATAAAGCTGCTAGATTATATATCAGGTTGCTTTGAATGTGAAGATCAAAAATAAAAATAAATTTAAAACAACGCTGAAGTAATTATCATGAAGGGTTGCAATTTGTTATATTTTATCGCCTTAATATTTTTTTTTAAATTTTTCTCGGTGATATATGATGAAATAATGCCAACTACTATACAGAATTTTGTTCAAATGTATAAGGTGAATATATATATATATATATATATATATATATATATATATATATATATATATATATATATATATATATATATATATATATATATATATATATATCCACCTTATACAATTTAAAATATATGAACAAAATTCCATACAGTTGTTTGAATTATACATATATATTTCCATAATTTTTGTTCACAAATTAATGTTCTGTGTGCTTTTCTCATTCCATAAAACTTTATTTTTTTCAGAATATATTACAGCAATCGCCATTTTCTTCCATTCTACGTTATTTCATTTTTTTAAAAGTACACTATGCAAAAAGTCAAGAGTGACACAGCATAAAACTTGAACCATTCCTAGATTGGAGCTTCCTTTTGTCCCCTGCTTTCTTAACTTAAGAAAGTAGTTTTGGCTGCACTAAAAATAGACATTTCACTAGTGAATTTGTATTCTGATTCCACAATTGCATTAAGTTGGATTGAAACATCACCTCACCTTCTTAAAACCTTATGGATAACAGAGTTTCAAAAATTCGAAATCTAACTGAAAATTTTCTTGGCATCATATATCTTCCAAAAACAACCAGAAGACCTCATGTCCAGAGCCTTGAATGCTACAGATATGGTAAACTGTCATTTATGGTGGAAGGGTCCCAACCTTTCACAGACTGACAATGCTGAACATTCTCAGAATAATTTCACAAAACTTCAAAAAGAACTAAGAAAACTTTACTTCTTAAAATTTGCTCCTTTCATATCAAATTCACTTTTACAACACGATTGCTTCTGTAACCAATAAATGTAGTAAATTAATTAGAGTTATAAGTTTTATTTTCAGGTTTTGCAAGAATGCCAGATTATCATGAGGTGAACGAGTCATTGGTCCTAATTCACTTAGAGAAATTGAAAAGGCCGAGCTCTGGTTACTACAGTCTGTACAAAAAGTAGAATTTTTTGAGGATATTAAAAACTTAAAAAAAGGTGAGCCTGTTCCTCGAAACAGAAAGTTAGCCTCGTTAAATTGCTTTATGGATAACAATAATATTATTCGTATTGGAGGAAGATTGCAAAAATCATCTTTGTCATTCAATGAAAAATATACTATTGTGCTACCTAGTAAGCATAAAGTAACCTTAATGGTCATAAAATATTTTAATACTAAATATCTGCATATTGGTTCTAATAATTTGCTTTATTATATTCGTCATAAATATTGGCCTCTTAATGGCAGAAATCTAACTCACAAATTTGTTCATAATAGTATTACATGCTTTAAAAACAAGCCTATTACATTAAGTCAAATAATAGGTAATTTGTCTAATTTTTCCTTTTAACAACTGTGGTGGTGACTTCTGTGGACCTTTTATGGTCAAATTTAAAAATCAACGCAGGGGAGTGCTTAGTAAAATATACGTTTGCATTTTTGTATTTAGGTTACCAAAGCAATCTACTTGGATTTTGTGTCCGACCTAACTTCGAAGGCTTTTATTGACTGTTTAAAAAAGTTTTATTGGAGACGAGGTAAAAATTTTTTTTTAGATCTTGGAAAAACAGTTGCTAAGCAATGACACTTAGTGCAGGGGTCGCCAAAGTGGTCTATATAGACCCCTAGGGGTCAATTTAACAACAGTAGGGGGTCTATCTGACCCAAGGGGTCGAATGGGGGTCTATTGGACTCGAAGGAAAAAGAGTTCTTATTACGCAAATCACACATATCTAACTGCGTACGTAAAAATTTAAAATATTTTTATAATTGACTTAATATTATATTCTTTATAGAAAATAAAATAATAAATCAGAAAACAATCTGCCCCTTTTTTCCTTATGTGTTTTCGTATGTATACCGTGACGTCACAACGTGACCTTGTGACCAGTTTGTAATTTGCACGACTCATAGTTTGTAGCAAAGGAGCGATTGAGGCTTATCCGTGTCTCTTGCTGGCGAACCCATCAACCAATTAAGAGCCTTTGGCGCAGACTTGGCGAGCGACGACACTGCCGTTGGCTTTCTATGCATTAAGCGCGAAGGGAATCTTCAGTACTCCGTTTTCTTTCTTCTTATGTTTGTGGTTTTAGTTCTTTTAGTTTTTTTTCTTTTTTATACGGCAGTTACGCATCGTATCGTTGGTTCGCCCTTTGTCTCCATCGCAAACCATACGAGCCTTGCATATGAGTTAGATGCATATGTGCGCTTGTCCAATTCTACACTGGATGCTACAAACGCAAATATCATATGCATTTTCAGCTATTTTTGTGAACTGTGAACAGTATTAAATGCTTGTTGTGTCATTATTAATTATATCTACCATTGGATAATTAGTTATTGTTTCTATAAAACTATTCGTTTAGTTTTGATATCAGTTTTAATTATTGTTACTTGTGAAAAGGTAAGCTTTAATAATGTGGATTAGTATAATATACCAACTTAATTTTAACTTATTTACAGAACCCTAATTTAAAAATTACAGCTTCAGTATCTAAAAAGAAATGTCGGTTTTATTCATTGGATTACTTAAAATTTGGATTAATTTGTTCACCGACAAATGAAACTATTCCTATGTGTCTTATATGCGAAACAATTTTTGGAAATGAATACATGAAACCGTCAAAAATGAAAGATCATCTTGAAAGGCTTCATTTAGATAAAAAAAAAATAAAGAATTAGAATTTTTCAAAAAACTCAAAGAAAAATTCACATGTCGACCAACTCTAAAAAGTTTTATGAAACAGTCTACTGAAATTGAAAATGAAGGAGGATTAATTGCTTCGTACAAGATTTCGCTTAATATAGCAAAGAGGGGAAAACCCCACACAATCGCAGAAGAAATTGTAGTACCTGCAATTGAAGACGTCATTGAGAATGTGATGAAAAAAGACTCTACTAATGTTTTAAAGTCTTTGCCATTAAGTGCAAATTCTGTAAAACGGTGTATTGACGAAATGGCCGAAGAAATAGAAAACGCAGTAGTTTCGGAGCTAAAAAATTGCGAGTTCTCTATACAACTTGATGAATCTGTTTTTGGCGTTTCTGCTATTCTTATGGCATATGTTAGATATTTCAGTAAAATTAAAGGAGAAGTCATTGATGAATTTTTATTTGCTAATTATCTTGAAATCGATGGGAAGGGAGTGACAATTTTTAGATGTTTACAAGAATATTTAAATAAATATGACATTCCGCTTGAAAATACAATAGCAGTAGCCACAGATGGCGCACCTTCTATGGTAGGGCGTTACCGAGGTTTTGCTACATGCCTCAAAGAAAAAGTGCCCGGTATTCGTACTATTCATTGTGTGTTGCATAGACACAACTTAGTAGCAAAATATCTGAGTTCAGAGTTACATGAAGCTTTACAGTTTTGCATTAAATCTATTAATCAAATTAAAGCTCAACCTCTTAAATCAAGATTATTTGCCAAACTTTGTGAGGAAAACAATGAGTTATTTAACCAATTACTTCTGCACACCGAGGTTAGATGGTTGTCTAGAGGTGTATGCTTGCAACGGCTCGTCAATTTATTTGACTCCACGACAGAATTTCTGAACGAAATAAATCCTGTTCTAAGCAATGAACTCCAAAACAATAAGAACCATATTTTTTTTATTTAGCAGACTTATTTGGAAAATTTAATGATGTTCAAACAAAATTGCAAGGAAAAGATGTAACAATTATCCAAGCTCGGACAATACTGTTAGGCTTCCAAGTAAAATTAAATTTATTTAGATCTTCATTGCTACGTAAGGATTATAAGTATTTTTCAAATCTGCAACAATTAAAAATAAAAGAAGAAGACTTGGAAATATATACAAATCATCTTCAAAAATTAAGCGACGATTTTAAACTGCGCTTTGTTGATTTGGAAAACATCGACATCCCTGATTGGATTATTGCGCCATTTTCGGCGCAAATTGATAACGTCGACATCAACATACAAGATGAGCTTGCTGAACTATTGTCCGATCTTGAAGCAAAAACGCTTATTAAAAATTTGACAATACATAAATTTTGGACTAATATAAATATAAAGCAAAAATATGTGAAACTTTACGAAATGGCTCAGCCATTTATGCTGGCGTTTCCAAGTTCGTATATGGTTGAAGCCGGTTTCAGTCACGTTAATTCAATTTTAACTAAAAACAGAAATAAATTAAATGTGGAGCTTCGAGGGGATTTACGGTTAAAATTGACTGATTTCGAACCCAATATAGCGAACCTTGCCAAGAAACACCAGGCACACTCATCTCATTAAGAAGTAAAAAAATTGTAGCTACTTTACTTACTGTTTCTGATTTATTAAATATTTAGACTAATATATAGTTTTATTTTAATTACCTGAAAATTACCTTTGTGGGGGTCTATGGAGATTTCGAAAAATTATATAGGGGGCGAAGATCAAAAAGTTTGGCGACCCCTGACTTAGTGATTGGTATCGGGATTTTTTCGCCTGCAGGACGATATGTAAGTCATCCACTGAAGTTATTTTCCTAGCATGGTCACTACCAACCTTTCTAATAGCAGTACCTATAGTTTGGAAGGCTTTCGAAGCGCGCGAAAAGACACTTTTGTTGATTCCGAACTCAAACTACCCCCTCCTCCAGCTTTCCGATCGTTCTTCCACCTGTGAAGTCATCCAGGTGATTTCTTGTACACATATATCACGAAGGAACTCACTTGCACTTGCAGCGAATGTCTTTAATTGCGCCTCAGTTCTTTCTTTTATTATAGTCTTGAGCAACGCGCGCTGACCGCACGCGTTTTGTGTACACTCACGTCGTTTATGAGGTTTTGTTCCTGACATTTGCATACGCATCACCTTTCTACTGAATTGTGTGTTCATTGTACTGATCACAGTAAACCCGTTTTTTGCAATTTTATGGCTTTCTGCTTAAAATTTATATTGTTGCTTAAGTTTTGCACACCAATGTATATTTATATTATTACAATATTTTGAAAGATTATATATATTATTTTTGTATATTTATCTGAAAGAATGAAGAAAGGTTTCTTTAAAATTAACGAAATTTTAATTTTTAGCTCTCCCTATGTACACATATTATTAATTATTGTTTACTTAGAATGAAATTTTACTTTTTTTTATAAGTTAGAAATTTTCATTATAAAGAGGTTAACAAGAATTTATTACATTTTAATTTATTTACGTAATGGTTAAATATTTGAGCTGGGATGGTTAAGCGCTTAGCGAAACCCCTTTCTGCAGTTATCTACATTTGCAACTACATTCATATTGCCATATCTGTTAGCGCAAAGTCTACTCAGCTCTTGCGTGAAGTCATTCAGCACAATCAAGCAAATCAGCCAGATTGTAGGAAACGAATTCATTATTTTCAGTTACACCACATAGTAACATACCAGAGAAGAAGCAAAAGGTGTGCAACATACAAACATTGATTGACTGATTGTTTATTAGCGTCGGAATTGAAAGCAATACGAGAAATATTGGCGACAGACCTCGTAATTTTGAACCACGTTCATGTGCCAATGATAACAACTGAATCAGATTCGGCCACGAATTCATGGCGAAAACCACTTGGCAACCAAGGCCTTAAATATTTAATTTCTTGAATAAATCTCTTAAAAAATGCTCTTATTTAAAAGAGCAGTAGTAAATGTAAT
The DNA here is from genome assembly GCA_019974015.1 of Nephila pilipes. Lineage (NCBI taxonomy): Eukaryota > Metazoa > Arthropoda > Arachnida > Araneae > Nephilidae > Nephila > Nephila pilipes. The sequence continues at coordinate 90,754 of BMAW01017178.1, forward strand.
TGTAACAGTAAGTGAAATTTTATATAAAGCTCATGGTCAAGTCACTGGTACTTTGACATTTAAAATAACTTCTGATGAATCTGAAAAATCAGAATATTATTAGCGGATTTTAAGCGATCAATAAAAACTATAGTCAATTAATTAAGCCTACAGTTAACTAGATAAAAAAGACTAAATATTTAAGGAAATATTCAAAAATCAAATTAATATTTATACGAATAAAATAAAAATAAAGTCAAACAATCTAAAATTTAAAACCCTAAAACCCAAAAGATGAGAACAAATTACTAAAGAACCAAACAATTTAAAGCAAAGCTACTGAAAAACAAAATTTAGAAAAATGGAAATATTGTAAATAATATTGCTCCATATTTCGGAATGAATCATGTGTGTTTATACCTTTAGTTACTGATCAAACCATCACATTTTAGTGAAGTACATTATACAAAAATGGTAACAAACTAAAAATAAGAAATTCAACTACAAGAAAAAAGAAAGAAGGTAAACAGAGTAAACATATTCCATTATACTCCAAAATACAAATTTAAGCTTAACTAATAATCTAAAATAATGTAACACCAATTGAAAACTTTAACTAGAAAGATCAATATTAATTAAACCAAAATAATCACGAAGGTAAGCAAACTAAAACATAATGTAATATAAAATACTTACCAACAGTACATCATCATAACAGTAAAGTGTTGAAACTTTTTAAACAAAACAAAATCTCTATCTGAAGGAAATTAAATCTAGAGAAAAAAAAACCTTTGGACAAACTACTATGAAATAAAATAAATATTATTATTATGAGACATTTAGAAACATAGAAAATAGTTCTCAATTTCATACCAATACTCTTGAATACATTGCTTTACTCCACAGATAGTTACAAAGTGCACAGCTTAATTTATTTATTTAATGGAGCTCCATAAATAGATTGATTAATTTAAAGAAACCAGAAATAAATTATGAAAATGTACTAAAACAATGTTTTATATATTTGAAACACACATATATACCATGTATATATCAGGTGGGTATATTCTAATTCCCATAAATTTCAATGGAAATATTTTTAAATATAAAAGTATCTTCCAAAATATCAGTGTTTATTATTTTTTAAATTACAATTTTTGCAAACTTACGCTCCCATACTGGCTAAATTTCGAAGCTCCCGTAAAACTACTTAAGCTAGAATTTCAAAATTAGTCCTTAAACATTTATACTTCGAGCTGTAGTGTTATATTTTTCAATTCTATCGAATGAAGAAAGGGATTACCATCTAGCTATAAAATGATATTTTAGAGATAGTGTAATGGAAGTAACACACAAAAGACATCAAAAATAATTATAAATCAAAAAATCTCATTTTAATGGCTTTTACATATGATTTTTATGATGTACCGTATTTTGGAAAATCATTTAAATTATTATTTACACTATTTCTAGGAGCACCTAAAAATGACAAGAAACAAGAAATAAAAATATGATATTTCTTAGAAATCACTGAGTGGATTCTTACAGGTATTATTGCAATATTTTTGTCACAATCCATAACTGTTTGCATCAACTCTTTATAGTAAAAAACACTTTTCAAAGGTTTTGCGTTTTTATTTGGATTACGGGTGCAATTTTTGTCTCAGAAACTCTGCCCCTTATTATCGCTTGTCAGTTTGGTCTTCTTTGATACTTGTGAGACGTGAATAGGTGCGTTGTTATCAATTTTACTATTCAATACTATTTATACATTTGTGAGCCTTTTTATCTAGAACTTCATGTATTATGTAAAAGTCTTATTTTTAATGCCTTATACTTAATTTAACGGAATGAATAAACACCATAAAATATAATTTAAACTAAAATAACTTAAAAATAGTCATAGTCCAATGAATTGTAGTTGATTTTTTCTAATATATTTTTCTTATTAAACAAGTGGAAGTGATTTTAGCAGGTTCATGTTATATTTTAAAAATGTAGAATGATAAATAGTTGAGAATTTACTTTATTAATTTATATACTATCTATTATCACATTAAAGAATTCAATGACAATCTAAATGAAAGAAAATAATCACTCGAATGCAAAATAAAAAGATAATTTTATCTAGTGGATAATTCTATCAATTGCTATGATTGGAAAGATGAGCCCAATTTAATAAAAATGGAAGTACTTGTATTATTTCGAAGTAAGTAAATAAATTCAAGATCCTTGATGCAAACAAAAGATCCATTTTCTAATCTCATGAATATTTTTATATGACAATTTTGGAATAACTTTTCACTTAATTAAGTTAAATTTTTAAGCCATAAGAAAAGGTAAATAAAGAAGGAAAATTTTTTAAAATGAAAAAAAAAAGTTTTTATTTATTCTTTCTTTTTTTTTATCCATCCTTATTTATGTGGCGTAATCTTCCTTATAAATGAATTTTGAAGAGATTGAAAGACACTGTGCATTGAAAAATTTTCTTTCCCATTGTAATGTTAAACTATTTTATGAAAAAAACGACTGCTTTCTTAAGAAAATTACTTTACCGTACATTTATTTTTCTAATTTTATGACATCTCATTTCAACAATTTTAAAAAATAATACCTTATCGATATCATACTTGAATTTTTTTATTTACATAAAGGAGCTTTTATCCGCTTCTGAAAATATATACACTACGAATTAAATAAAAAGTTAAAGATATTAAGCTACAAATTGGAATAAAAATACGTAGAAATACATGGTATTATTAAATGTAGTATATTTGATAACTTATAATTGGATAACCTGCTTTCAATATGAATGAAAATATCTGACAGAGATTCAAACATCAATCTTCAGAATCACATCATTAAGGTAAAGGATGAAATCAATCGAAGTTGAAATATTATAAAGAGATAACTTATTGTTGGAAACACAGATAAATAATAAGTAAAAAGAATTATACAAATTAAAGCAATTTTTTTTATATATAGCTGATTTAATTATTTTTCAATATAATTACTAAAATGTTAAAATTAACTTAATTATTTTTCCTCCCTATTTAAATTTAATTAAATCTAATGATTATTTTTACGAAGCTGTGTGTATGAGCACTTAGATATAAAATAAAAAAATATATAGATAGTAAATTAAGAAGTAATGTTTTTGATGAAAGAGAAAATTTCAATTTTTCTGGCATTAAAATATATTACTGGAATAGTGATAGTTATAATTAATATAATATCTCAATTATCATAATAGATTAACTCAATTTATAGAAATACTGTTTAATTTTATGCAACGTATATATACACGGAATAAAAATTAGTTATGATTCAAAGAGATAAAATGAGAAACATTAAAAAAAATTAACAACTATTCTATTGAAGATGGTTTTATCTGCTCTTATTTTTAAAAAAACTCACATTTCAAATTTGTTGAATAAAATAGATAATGATTAATTATATAATCAATAAAAATAACTTCCAAGCATTTCTTTCTTGTTATCATACAAGTATTGTTAAGTAATTAATCTGAAATTAATTCTGTTTTTATACTACAGATGGTGATACTTGCTTCTTAGTTCTACTTTTTATGTAGCTGTCTATATTTTTGAAATACTTTTTGATTGAAATTTACCCTTTTTCCTTAAATTATTAATTAATTGACCTATATATTTAGAACTTATTTCCATATTTTTTTAGTTAAACATATTAGTAAGTTTATTATTTTCATTTCTTTTTGAAATTATTATTGTAATTTTCAAATTGTTTTCATGTAATGCAGGAACTTTATTGGCATTAGCTATTTACAATTTTTCTAAATAATAAGAATGTTAACGGTATTGTCTTAAATAACTTAAACTTTATATTCCTCTCTATGATTATTACTAAAATTTATATTTATTGCATTTTAATACGTAATTTAGTAATAGTAATTTTTGTTTTCCCTTCTTTAAAGTGAATTTGTATGCTAATTTGTGGAAATTATCCCAACATTTCAATTTTATTATTTTGTTATTTGTCCATTTTAATTAAAACAACGCTAGTGAGCGTTGTAAGTATCTTATAAAACATTGCTTAACCCACATCTCAGACCAACGTCGGAGACAGCTAGTTTTAATTGGTGTATATCATAATTTTCTTATAACGTTTGTTGCAACTAAGCTTTAAAATTTTTTTCGTGTTTTTTTTACTTTGATTGTCCTATGTTTATTGTCGATTTTGAAACATTACTTATATAATCTAATTATTTTGAAGAATTTTATTATTTATTATTTATCATGATGTAAGTATTTATGTATATATATATATATGTGTGTGTTTGTGTGTGTGTGTGTGTGTGTTTGTGTGTGTTTGTGTGTGTGTGTGTGTTTGTGTGTGTATGTATGTAACCACTGTTGCTGGAAAGCTAATAATGTGTACATTACCTAGAGAATCTGAGGATGAACTGATTTACTCCGTTAATGTGCGCAATCAAGGATTGGTTTCATCAGGGTCTTATCGTCGCCAGTTGTTTTTATTTTTCATAATTTCAGCTGACTTTGCGTTCCATAGCTAATTCTGTTTTCAAAGTTAATTATACCTATTAGCGCATAAATGCTTTTAAAGCAGATACATTTCAAAGCGAATGCTTGCAAGCAAGTGTCGATTTTGTGATTAAAATGAAGAAAAAATTATTCTTAAACTACTTTAAAGAAGATTCAAAGTATAACATTCTTTTAATGACAAAACGAAAGCATGATTCCATAAAAGAAGATGAAGCGTTTCGAAGAGGAAAGAATAATTTTTAAGCTATCAAATAATTCAAAGGTATGATGTGTTGACTGTACAAGGCTATGAAAATCTCATCTAGCCGTTATCAGATACGCGAGAAAGTGTGAAAAAGCTGGTCAATGCTTAAGAATTGTTTGGCTTATTGTATTCCTCTCATTCGTCAATTAGCCAAGATGGAAAAGATAGAGTTATGAAGCAATAAAACACACATTATTAAAACATAACTCAAACCCAAATAAAAATGTTTTAAATTTATGTAATCTTCTCAACAAAAACAAAAAAGAGCGAATAAAGGAATTGTTAAGCTGATTATTTCATCACATCTTAACTGCAGATGCCAGGGGGATCAAATCTATTATTAATCTCTACCCAAAGGAAAGATAAAGCTCCTTCTCATATACCAGGACCACTTTACAAAATGTGTTGTATTATAGCCATTCAGATCCAAACGGGCGGATGAAGTAAAATCTATAACTTTTTGACACTTTTCCACTATTTATCGTTCCATATATTCAGCATTCTGACAACGAATGCCTCATTTATAATAAAATTTTATGGCCAGAAGTCAAAATAGTTCGTAGCAATCCAGGCACAACCAGAATCAAGGAAGTGTAGAACGAGCAAATCAAGAAAATGAAAACATGCTCACTACTTGGATGGCTGAAAATCAAACCTACAAGTGGAATAAGTGCATGCGATTTACATAATTCATAAAAAATCGTTTTATCTTTTTAGATATATAAAAAAAGTCCTTACGAAGCCATGTTCTGTTGTTCTTTGAAAGTGGGATTATCTTTTTCTATTATGTCACAAAATGAATTACATTTGATAAATATTGAAAAAGATTTTGGAAAAATTAGAAGAATCACAATAGATTGTGATTATGGGATCACAATCAAATCTTACGAGAATATTGCCTTATTCCTGTGTCTTTTCTACAGAATCATCTATAGGAATACCGGAATGTATCGACTGTAATCTTAAATTGACTTCTACATCTCTGAAAGGGGGATACAGTTATTAAGAATGTTCAGATACATTACACTTCCAAACAATCACTTTTGCTTGCTGAAAAAGCCATCGCCGAGTTACCCTCAACTACCACAGAATCACCATCGCAGTTTCGTACAGAGCCTATAAAGAGGACTATACAAGACGTAGTCTGTATCATTTACTCAAAAGCAGTATTAAGTATTCACAAATGCAAATCATGTGATTTGTGGTGAAATACAGTGGCTCAATAACGAAGTCGGACACTGTGTTATTGCATTTAATTGCCTAAAAACAATTAGGAAATAAAGTAAAATTTTTCTTATGTATATATTTTATTAAAATAAGTTATATATTAATTTTTTTCATAAAAAAAATAAAATTTGATTTTCGTTGAAAAAAAAGAATACTTTGAAAGAACAATTTTAAAAAAATCAGTCAAAAAAGAATTCTAACAGGTAGCGATATTGTCTTTTTTTTATCGGCAATTCAAAGTGAGATTTCCTACCTGGGCATTATTTGACAATTTAAAACTTTTAATTTCACATTTCGAGCTAGATTTTTATTCATCGTTGTGAGTTTTGTAAAATTAGAAGTTTCAAATGGGATGGCATGGGGGACAAATGTCAATAGAGGTAAGAAAACTCGTTTTAAAGTATATAAAAAAAAAGAGAATCGTTTCGGAAAAATCAATAAAGTTGTAAATAGATCTCATTCCAAAGTTTTTGATATGATTAAACGAGTAAAAATTTCAAAATTATTTGAAAGTTAGCACAAATCTGGAAGACCAAAAGCGCTTTAGAACAAAGAGGAAACATTAATAGTAATACTATACGTCTTAAATCCTAAACTTAGTATTCCTAAGCTAACCAATGAAGTGTCACAATATCTTCATAAAACTATTGATCCAGAAACGATACAGATTTTATGTAGAAATAATTTACATGGGACGAGTGGCACGTAATAATCCCTTTATAAATAAATACAACAAATTGAAAAGAATGTTCGTCAAAACTTATAAAAATAAAGACTTTTCATTTTGGAAAACGTTTTATTTGCTGATGAAGCAAATTTAATTTCTTTCGCTCTAATGGTCAATGCTATGTATAGCAAAAATCATATCAAGAACTTCAAGAACAAAATTTAAGATCTTCTATAAAGCATGGTGGTAGCTCTATCATAGTTTGGGGCTGCATGTCTGCCTGTGATCCAGGAAAACTTCCCATAATTGATGGGAAAATGGGCCACATAAAGTATTTAACCATTATGAAATAATGTTTGCTACAAAGCGCCGAACAATTGGGGATTAAAGAGGTTATGAGTTATTACCAAGACAAAGATGCAAAACACACACACATACAGTAAATATTGTGCTCTTATAGCTTTTGTATAAATACCTACATGTGTTAGAAACACCTCCACAGTCACTTGACTTAAATGTGATTGAAAATTTATGGGCATATTTGGAAAATAAATTTAAAAAAAAACAGTATGAATACAAAAATTCACTTAAATATGAACACTGTTAATTAGCTTCAAGAGGTCCGGTACTCTATCCATGAGCAGATTATGATCTGTTTTTGGTTCAGAAAAAAGCTCTAACCAAGGCTAGAACACTAAACTGTAATCTATTGCTCTTACAACGCCGGTAAGAATGGATATTCCACACCTCGTACCTCATGAGAGCAAGGCAATACATTTCAGGAATAACCTGGTTCAATTCAGATTGGCCCTTTTAAAATTGAAAATTATAGATGCGACTGTGCTGTTGAATTTCAAATTAATAATTATCTCTAGCCTCTGTGGATAATTTCATCTTGCTCCAGTAATATTAGAGGTCTTAATTTTCCAGTGAAGGATTTTAAAAAAAAGAAATATGACTAAATCTAGTAATAACGTAATTATTGCTGGCTACACAAATTCCGTTCCCACGAGCGGAACAGAGCTAGATCAAATCATTTTGACAATACACTCTACACCACCCTTCGATGAATCTCACTCCCTCAAAGTTTAAATACTTCCTAACCAATCACCCCGTTAAATAAATTGAACAGATAAATCAACGTAAATTTTAGAATACATTGTCAATCTCTTGCCATAAAAAATTCCTGTGTCGAATTAAATTACTAATCGATGCAATAAGCTGTTTCTCTAAAATTTCTTTTATTAGTAAGGTGATGTAGTACTTAAAAAGCATCAAAATATTCATAGTACTTATTAGCTAATATGATACTTTGTACTAGGAGAGTAAACAATATTGCTACACATTTCGTATCGTTTGCTGAAAAAGAGAGCGATAAATAATGATTTTGTTCTATCGATTTGATATATGTGACTTTGTTTCATGTGTTGCAAGTTATCGATTGCGTTTTTAGTACTATTTTATTCCCGTAAATTTAATTATATTTTTGTGTTCTAGTTTTTGAAAAATGCAAGAAAAGATATATACGATTAGGAATTTTGTTTCCTTTTGCTTGAAACGATATATATATATATATCATTTAAGAGTTCAATATAACTGAATCAAAAATATCATCATGCCTAGGACTAAAAAGAAAACCATTACTACACGTTTCTAAGAGGTGGTACACAGGTGTTCGGACAAGCTCAAATATTTGTTAAAACCTTAATTTGAGATGTTGAAAACTTGAAGAAGCATACAATAATTCCAGAGAGGGGAAAAAAGTACATTGTTGAATCAAAATATCCAACTTATATAATTATTGATATAAATAAAATATATAGGAAACTTTTTAGAGAATAATCTGTGTAATATATATACTGCTAAAATTCTAATTAGCGAGTTGTTTTTGAAAGAGCATATGAATTCTGTCAAGATATAAAAAATGTGTGTGATTTTTGTCATAGTATTGTTAATTATGTCAAAATTTCAAAACGGATTCAAAAGTAACAAAATGCACTAAATTAACTCTACCTCAATTATGTGAGTGTTACACAAGTTAGTTTGAGTTTAGGAAGAACGTAGATATATGTAGTTAAAAAACCATGCATGTTCATGTATATGCATTTTTATAATGCCTTTTATAACGTTTAACATATAGATTTACATTCTTCAATTATAAAAGCAACAGAGCAGCCTACCCATAAGAAGTGATATCAAGAAAGTCTATGATGTAGAAAACATCGGCATAACTATATTTTTTTTTATTGTAATTTTTCGACCAGGCATCATACACCATAGATTGGGATTGGCTACATCTTAGACACGAATGTCGTCGATTATTAAGTGATATCAAAGTATTGTACAGAATGTAAACTATAAATTAATTATATTAATTAATTAAATGAATTAGAGACTTGTTTTAAAATGATGCAGTTTCTCATGTGCTTTCCAATGTTTGAAAATATTGGTTTTATAACCAAAATTCTTATTTCTTTTGATTGTACTTGGTTGACCAAGCATCGTACACCACAGATTGGGGTTGGCTACATCTTAGATACGTATGTTGTTAATTATCAAGCGATGTCAAAGTATTGTACAGAATATGAACTGTTAATTAATTCCACTAACTAATTAAATAAATAAGGGACTTGCTTTTTTTTAAATGATGCAATTATTTATGTGCTTTCCAAAGTATGAAAATTTTGGTTTCATTGCATGTGAATTGCTTTTTTACATGTTTATATCGTACAAGGAACTTATAATTAATTTTTACTATAGAATTGGATTTTGTGAGTAATGACCAGGAAATCACATTTTTTTTGTTATGTTTGTGTAAAATTTTTAAACTTAGAAAAAAAATGTCATGTGTTTCCTTTTAATTTTTTCATTAATTTCTGAGAAAAAATTTTAAAACTTAATTCACAATATTTTCTAATAAAAAGATGCGATGGCTTAGTACAAATAAAATTTAAACACTTATTATGTTATCGAGATAGTAAAATTAAGTTCGTTATTTTATTTAAAGGAATTTCTAAGGTGAATTCAAAATAAGTAAGAATTTTAATAATCATAATAATTTTGTTTTTTCCTTGGTTTATTCAAAGAAGGAAATAGTCTTTGCTTTGTTATTTCTTAAGATTTGTTAGGATTGCATGGAAACATATTAAGTGTATCAATTATTATTTAATGTCACGGAATTATTCTTCCGAGATTTTGTTCCTGTATTTGCATTGAATTGGTGTAATAGTGTCTCGAATTTGGCGTGGTGTTGAAACTAGGAGGGGGTGTCTACTCAGATATCATCCTCGTAACTCAACCGAGGTTCAAAATTACGAGGTCCATCGCCAATAACCGTCATGCTGCTATTAGTGTGGCGTTAATAAAACCAAACCTAATCATTAGTTTCTCGATGATTTTTATAATTTAATTTGTCGAAACTTTTAAAATTTATTCCTTTCCGAAAATTGTTAACGAGTAAGAAACAGATCGCATTTATTTCAGTTTGTATTGCATGACATATAATTGTTATTGTTGTAGAATTTTAGGCATATTAAATTCAATTTAAGTGTTTAATTTTAAATATTACTTCTGTGGAATTATTTTTATTACATAGCATACATGGAGGAAAAATTGATCATTACACTGTGATTTGCGATTTTAAGCTTTATTTACTGTGAATGTATTTAGAGAGTTAAATCAATTTGATCTATATCTTGAAGTGTTTTTTTTCTTATATGTAATCGAAAGATCTTCTAAAACTTTGATTTTTGTTAGGGAAAAAATGTTTTGGGGAATAATTCATTAATTTTCGTGAATGAGTTTGAATCATATAAAAATTTCAAAATGATTTTCTTTCCCACAGAGGAAATGGTTTCGGCAAAGAAAGTCTAGTTTTTCTCTCCCCATTATTATTATTATTTTTTGGTTGTCATCGATTAGCGTTACTTCAAGAGTTGAAATATCCGTGCCTTTTGTTTCTGGAAGAGTTGGAGTAAAATTTCCCGTCTCTTATTGTCTTCAAAAGTTGAAGGTTAGTGCAATAAAAATTAGAGCATAAGCTGATGAATGAAATGTAAAAGCAGGAATTTTTCGCACCTGTTCCAGATTGGGTCGATTTGGTGAAATTGATGTTTTACGTCATTTTTGAAAGGTTGTTTCTTTTATTAGAATGAGTCAGGAGTTTTGTCTAGAAACAAGGCTTTTTAGAATTTTTCTATGCCATTTTCAAGATTCCTCTAAGAAGGAGAATTCTTTTTCATTTGAATTGAATAGGAAATGAAGGATATTTGTTTGGTTTTGTATAGTGGGTTTGACTTGAAAGTTGGTTCGATATTTCGAATATAGTTCTTGCAGTAATGGATTCTTCTAGTGGGAGTTTTTTGTTCTCACGGTTAAGAAGGAGTATCGAGTTCTTTTTCTGCGGGCTATACAAGTGAGAAGGGAAATTTTGTAGGGTTGGAAATGAATTCAAGTAGTCATAAAATAGATTTTTTCGGGTTAGATTTTAGAGTAGATATTTCATTTCTATTTTGGAATTAGGATATGTTATTATCAATAATTTAAGAACATCAAATGTTGTATAACGGACCTGTTTTTTAAATGTTTCTATCTAATACACAGATGATTTCTTTAAATACCAATAATTAAAGTATACAATTTTTCATTGTGGGGCTAATTACAATTTCGTACTTTGAAGTGATTACTTGACAATTTGAATTTTAAAAAAAATAGTTATATTTCCGAGCCATGAATGAATGTTGCATCTTGTTAACATGTTTCACGATATCTGATATCAGTCAGATTACGATGTCTTTTGAATTGCGTTTCATGTCAGAGAATTTACCAGTTTGATGCGCAGTTATGAGCGGATCAGTTTTAATGGCTAAGAATGTAATTTTTTGTTTTGTTCGCGAATATTTTCAAGCATTTTTCTACTGTTTTAACAAGGAATGCCAGATTTTCTCCATTTCCTGTTTGGCAATTGAGTTGTTGTTTGTGTTCTTTATTTCAGCCTGTAGACACTAATTCTTTCGTTAGTTGAATTTTTAAGATTTATTTTGGCATTTCTGGCTCATTATGGAACAACATGAAAATTCAATGAATGTGATTGATTTATGCTGGATGGAATCATAATTCCAAACAAAACAATTGCTTTCAACTCACCATGCAAGATTATTTAATGCACATGAATTAATTGGAATTTTTTCAAGATAACGACGATGTTTTTTGATTCACGAATATATGTACGAGAATCACGAATGTGCTTTAAGTATATTCAGATAGGAAGATAAAAGTTAGGCAAACCATGTGAGAGAGATTGGTTTGAGATTCTATATTGATATGCGCTTGCCATGGTACCTGGACCAGGTACCATGTTTATTATTCATATAATTAACTGCCAAAATTACAGAATGAGCGATTTCTGGCGAGCGTCATTCTGAGTTTAGATTGCATTTCTGTCTCACTTTCTGTACTCTGCGTCTTCTCTCTGTATCCATCTGTCTGTCTATCAGTCTGTTCATTATTTTTATAAAATGAATTTATCATTCAAGGAATCTGCGCGTTTCTATTTGAGCAATTTATTTTGCAATTTTGAGTGGAATAGTATTTCTCTTCATGGTTACTTTTCTTCCACAAATTTCAGCACATTCACAGAAAGAGAAGGAACCATTTTGTATATTTACTTTATTGCTTCTAAATTCAAGAAAAATTATTTGGTCTCAACTCACTGCAATTTTGCAGCTTCTCAAAATAATTTGTTTAGGAATTACATTCAAAAAATTGCGGAGTCATTTGTTTAAAATTAAAACTTCGTGTTTATTCATAAGAAATCTTCTCGACACTTGACTGTTGTAGTGCTACGAGTTTTGAGTTTAATAATCTTCAAGAACTGATGTAAGCATTCAATCGGATTCCATTGAAAATTTCTTTTCTTTGGGTTTTCGATCGTATAGTACGCAGACCATAGCATTTGTGCTACAACATTATGTCTGAAATTCGCTGGCGATATTTTTTCTTCAATGAAAGATGTGTCATTGTGTCTTGTATGCTACTGTCGCTTTTCTCTCAGATCAGTCACTCAAAGAGACATCAACCAGTTATTAATTTAAAGTTAGATGATAATTAAAGAAATAAGACTACTTTGATTTAACTTAAATTTTAAATTTTCTTTTATTTTAATTTTTAGTTGATTTTATTAAAGTTTATTACATTAATACATTTAACATAGGTAACAGATTTCTGATTTCTTTTCGATTTTTATTTGAATTTGAATTTAATTATGAGATAATTTTTGATCTCTAACATTAAACATTAAATTAATTTTTTTTAATTCAAATGTTTAACATCAAATGGAATATAAATAAAGGGGATATGTTGCATAAATTGATTTGATTTAAAACTCGTGTTCTTTCCTTAAAGCGTTTAAATTGCAGTGCAAATTGAATTGTTCTTTGTTTAAGTTATTGATATGACTCCATCCGATTTATCTTTTGTTTATTATACTTCAACTTACTTTTAAAAAGCAGTGCATATTTATTTTCTCATCTATATGTTTCCTTAAGTTGAATTTATATTTCTTATGTAATTTTTAGTCAATTACTTTCATTTTTTTAATTCAATAACTGAGCTTTCTGTCTGTTATTGATATTTATTCTCGATACATTTTGTGTATTTGATGTTTTATTATAGATTTAATGAAATTTTCTAAGATTCTATTTGCTGTATGTTTTCAATTATTGCGTGATATTCGATAAATGGACGTGATTTTTATGTGATAATAACTTTTTTATTCTGCTTCAGTGTTTATATTAATTTCTTATAATTGTTTGCATTACTATACATACTAGTGACACTAATATAATCAATTTTAAATTTAATTTTATATTGAAGTAACTTCTTACTAACATTTTCTATTTTACAGTAATGTTATTGTTATGTTTACATAAAGAATTTCAAAAACTAGTCATGTTTGACAGACTTAATCACAATGCTTTTCATTCTGAAAATTTTCAATGCATGTTGTAGCTATTTTCATAATTCAGTAATTAAATTGTTTCACGTGAATTAAATGTTTGTTTGGTGTAGTACAAATATTTGAGAAATTTAACATCCATGATTTGAGTTATTTAACATGAAGCATGAGCAGGACTTTAATAACTTTAATTTTTATTCCAAATTTCATTGATATATGGAAATTGCAAAAGAATTTTAATTTGTTGAATTTCGATATTCATAAATTATCCAAGGTAAATTTTACCGCATAGCAAATCTCACTTCTTGTAATTGAATTTTAGTAAATTTGTAATATTAATTAGTTGAATCTATCCCAATTTTAATTAATTGTCTTATTATTTATATTCCATTTTAACAATTTTGAAAATCTTAAAAATACTTTTGCTAAGATATTAGTCAATTCTCGTCATTATTTGACTAACGCTGATTTTTCACATTTTTTATAGACCGAATCGTTTTCGATACATAGATTGTTAAAACAAATTATTGCAAATTTTTTACTTATTGCGTTTGTCTGGTGGCACCGAAGAAGAGCCACGATCTTACAAACTTTTGTAAAAATCATTTGGTGTATGTTTTGCACATTCCTAAGCAGAATCTATCTATTAGAAATTATTACAGTATTATTATTATCTATTATTACAGTACAATTTCATTTCCAAGTTTTATTGAAGTTTACTTAATAGGCACACACACACACACACGAAGAGAGAGAGAGAGGGAGGGAGGTGGCGTTTCTCATGACAAGAAGAAGAAAGAAGGAAGACAGAATTGCGCCAAAAATGTGTCTGTCTTATTAGCTTTTATAATGCCTGAGGCTCGGAAGGTGAACACCTCTGTTGAAGGAATTCCATAAGCAAAGAGACAGCCGCAGTTAACTGTGAGTTGGTTGGAAGATTTATTTGAATGGAGTGTTAAAATAGATTGTAGTGATGAAGTAAAAAAGTTAATATAAGAAAACAACTTAAAGTAATATATCTATCTATCATCCATTCATCTTATCTATTCATCTATCTATCTATCTATATATATATTTACATATAAATATATTATATGTATATATATATGTATATATATGTTTATATACATAGTATGTGTATATATATATTACATGTTATATATGTATTATTAATAATATAATATTATATTTAACTATATATGTTATAATATATTATATAATATATAATTTATAATATATATATATAGCTTATTTATATAATATTGAAGATATATACATATATTATATATATTATATATATACATATACATATACATATAATATACATGGCATATATACATAATATGTTATATACATGTTATATAAGAGCGTATATAATATATACATATACATATACATATACATATACATTATATATTATATACAGGGGTTGACAAAAAGAACACCCTTTGGCCATTGCTCTTTGCTTAATATGGCGTAGGAAACCCGTCATAATCCCAAAACAGCTTGCAGTCTCTGAATGGATAAATACAGGCATGTGCCAAGGAATATTATACCATTTTCCTGCAAAACGGTGGCAAGTTCAGATAACGATGTTGGCACGGATAACGAGAACGCACTTCCAACGTAGACTACAAGGTCTGATTGGTCATTCAGGTCTGGTGACAGGTGGTATTAAAGACAGACAAACTCCTCGTGCCTGGCAGGAAAACCAGTCCTGACAATGTGAGTCAGGCAGAACAGGGCTTTATGTCTCAGAAGACACCATCACCATCGGGGAACAAAGTTTGTACCATGGGATGAACTCTGATCTGCCAAAATGTTCATGTCTTGGCAGTCATGTGCCCTGGACACAGTTATCAAGGGGCCAGAGAACCACGATATGGCTGCCCAAACCATACTGAACCCCCGCTGCTCTGGCAACAAGCAGTTTGTATTATAGGCTTGATGGCGTTCTCCAGACGTAAACCTCGGCCAGAAGTAAAACAATGTGAAAGAAGACTCGTCAGACCATACACGCTCAATTTATGTCTGTGGGCTTTAAGGATCAAACACCACCTCCTTCCCCTGTTACGGCACAAGCATCACTGATGAGTGGCTTCTCAATTGCAGCACGGCCAGAAATTCCCTGTTTATGAAGCTCCCTTCTAATTGTTTTGGTACTCACAGGGTTCTGTAACACAACATTCATTTCAGCAGTAACTTTTGCAGCTGTGGTCTTCTTATTTTTCGTCACAATTGCCCTTAATGATCGTCTGTCACGATCACTCAGCACACACTTTCGTCCGCGCTGTGATTTAGCAGATGATGTTTTTCCGCTTTTCAAATATGCGGAACAAATCTTCGATACAGTACCTCTTGAAACACTAAACACCTCGGCTACCTTGCTTACGGAAGCACCTACCATACGTGCTCCAACAATTTGCCCACGTTCGAAGTCTGTTAACTCTGACATAATGCAATGACAACCTCACATAACAGTACTCCGACAACAACTGAACTGTTTAGCACATTTACGAAGTTGTATAGGTGGCGTTAGTAGTCAAAAACGCCAGCGCCACCTACATATTTCATTAAAATCAATCTTTCTTTTCAAACATGCATTTTACAAGGTGTTTCCATATTTTTGTCCACCCCCTGTATATAATACCAGACAATTTCTTAAAAACGCCACCTGATCGAAAAACAAATTTAGGAAAATGAAAATAATGTAATTAATACTGTTCCATACATTGGAATAGGAAAATGTGTGTTCATACCGTTAATTACTGATCCAACCATTACACTTCAGTTAATTATGTTACAAAAAGATGGTAATAAAAACCAATAATCAGAAATTTAGAAATTATGCTACGAAAAAAAAGGTAAAAATATCTAACATATTCAATAACAATTCAAAATACCGAAGAACACTTAACAAATCATCTTATATATATATAAGTATTGTATTACTAATTAAAACCATAACTAAAAAGTCATATTGATTAAACCAAAACTAATACAAATGTAAGCAACCTGAAACATACTATAAGATATTTATCAATGACACGACGTCATACATAAA
Source organism: Nephila pilipes (assembly GCA_019974015.1). Lineage (NCBI taxonomy): Eukaryota > Metazoa > Arthropoda > Arachnida > Araneae > Nephilidae > Nephila > Nephila pilipes. Next base: position 107,431 of record BMAW01017178.1, read on the forward strand.
ATGTTGAAAAATGCTTGGAAAGACAAGATCAATAGCAGAAAGATATTAATTACTTAAACTCTAAGCTACAGAGAAAACAATACACAATTATATTACAATACATAACACACATATACACTCGTGGACAAGGAAAATTAGCGCATCAAGAAATAATTGCGGGATCGTAACGAAACTTGGCATGAAGGTACATGTCGGGGAGACATGCAAATGATTAGAAAAACAGCTTGATTGCGCATTACGTATAGCCGGTAGAGGGCATTAAGATAAATTTCCGATACAGCCACTGAAAAAATATTTACACAAATTCCTTTTATATCCCAGGACTATGGGTACGAACATGGGCAAAATGAAATATTTAGTATTTCAGGTATATGTCAAATCCGTCAACAGGAGCATAAAAATTACAGTTTCATTGTGAAATTTATTTACTAATATTGAAAACAAATAAAGTATTTTGGGAGGCATTTTATGAGTACAACACAAAATGATTAATAATATTTGTAAAACAAAATATTTTTCATTCAAGTGAAAACCTTTGAAAAATATAATTTTATTTTTCCTCCAAAAATAGATTTTCATTTAAAATAAAACATTATAGCATCAGTTTCTCATGAATATTTTTAACTTCTTTAAATAATTACATTTAGGCTCCACTTTCCTCGAAACATATTAAATAAATAATCAAAAAATTACTAATAATGTGTCATTGCATTCATTTTGCACTCTACCCCTATGACAAGCAAAATCAAAAACTTTTTGTAATTATTTCTTAAATATTTTACTAAATTAACTGTAAAAACAAAACCAATTTAAATAGGTTTTAATAAATATATTAAGTAATATTGTAATAACTACAGATAAGTACCTTTTTTAAATTTACATTTATTTTGAACTTAGCATAGAATGATGAACAAAGTAAATCACATTTAATGAGGAAATTGTGTTTTATTTATGAAATATCGGGATTATGTATTACTGCTAATGTTAAAACTTATATTTGCTCCATGAAATTATTGTTTGTTTGTTATGCTTTACAATTTTCCAAAAATCTTGTTTTAACATTTAATTTTAAAGGGAACACGAAAAAAGCGTAGAATTTTATTTATGATTGATAGTATGTGTTTTTTTTTCATATGTGCACTCATCACTACAATCAACATACACCACTTAAAATAAAAATGTTTAAAAAAATATAAATAGTTTTAAAAAATTTAATTTAGGTATCATTAAATTTTATAATTCAAACACAAATTTTATTTAAGTAAGTTATAAAAACTATTTTTCTCTCCAGAATTAGTAGAAAAAGCGAAAAAAAAGGAAAACTGAAAAATTCACTTTTCCCTTCACCAACATATATATACAGGAGATTTCTTTCGCTCAAAGGCAAAGTATTTCCCTTTTATTTAAGCAGGAATGAAACAACGTTGCATATTATTATTGAAAAATGAATCTGGAGTATGTATTAAGCAATTTGCGTATCTCCTCTTTCTGTAAAAATAGCGCAAAGAAAGAAAATTTGAGTTGACGTTCGCAGAATTTAATAATGAAGTTACGGAAAAATACATGATCTCACTCTTAAACTAAAAAAGGTCTTTGGAAAAAGTTAGTCTACTGTTCTAACTATCATAATAAACTCCGAAGAAACTCGACGTAATTCTTAAAAACTTCGAAGTAAACGACCAAAGTTTTTGAATGATCGAGATGCTTGAAAAGTGGTGTTTAGGGATGTTAAAAGCGAAATTATCTGCACCTTAATTATTAGATATAGAGCTGCGAATAAATGCAAAAACTGATGATTCCTCCGATTGGATGGATTTGTCTTGGATGAATTCCTTGAAGAAAATCTTTACACCCAGAGAAAAACAAAGTAAAACGCTAAACTTTGTTAATGAAAAAATCCACTAAGATTATTCCTGTTTTTGAAAACTATTATTTTTACCAGTAAGGGAAAATATACTGCCTTTTAAAGTGATTAACATGGTGAAATCTGATAAGGCAGAAACAAATAATTGTAGCTCATAAATGTCGTTCCTTCAGAAAAGTATGTTGGAGAAAAATAAGTCATGATTTAAAGATCAATGTAGGCTGCTCTGAAGTTGAGAAATTAACTTTCACGAAGGCACGATGTAATATTTCAAATGTTTGAAGATATCACAAAATGACGTGTAAGCATTGGTTGCAAGTTTACAGCCTGAAAGCTGTGTATAGTCTATCAGCATGGTAACGATCCAAAACACACCTTTAAGACAGTGAAAGAATGGTTCACTTACGAAGTACATGCATTAACCCCATAAATCACCACATTCACAAGATTTGAATCCCTTTCAACATTTATGTATTGAATTTCACAGAAGAATTACAAAATACAATGGTCTGATTTGAAGACTCTTTAAATATGCATTATTTTGCATTTGTGATCTAATATTATGTCATACAGTGCCTAGAAGATTACGAGCTGTCATTCAATCATAAAGTCAAGTTATACGTTATTAAATTATTTTCGACTGCATAAATTATGCTACTTTTTTTTTAATTTTCCGTAATTAGTATGTACAATTTTGTGTTATGAGATCTTCATTAAATTACTTTTGTTTTCATTTACCAATTTGAAATATTTCTTTATTACATAAATATCTGTAAACATAATTTGTATTTCATTTTAAAATATGGTTCAATTTTTCAGTTCTTATAATTACATAAAAATTTGCCATTTTGGGAGGGTGTTTACTTTTGTCATTGACTGTTAATCTTGTGTCATTGACTGGAAATTATGGCTCTTATTTTTCCTTAAGAAATTTATAGGAAATTAGTTCTAAGGCCTTATTTTTCTACACTTTATGTATGGAAGATTTATATTGGGATTTACTGCAATTGTAAATATTCCTTATTATTAAATGTATACTTCTAATCAAGAACTCTCTTTGTAAAATGTTTAGTCTAATGAGAGAAGTCTGAAGAAAGGGAGACAGAGTTACCTGTGCAGGTGCTAGTGGCTACAAATGTCTTTCCGAAAAATGTTCACATGTGAGTGACATTTAATAAGACGAATGATAGATTTCCCGCATTCTTGAAGAGAATTTTGGAAAAGAATTCACTTTCTTTTACAGACTACATAATGAATAGATATTTTCAGTTAAACTTTACTGAAACACTAATATATATTGTATATTTTAATATGGTAGTAATAAGTATCTAACTTAAAAACAATTTTCTGGAGGAGCTTTGTCCTGACATCGACAAACTGAAAAATTTGGAACATCTGGCTCTCGCCAACAACACTCATCATAATTGGTCTATGCGCTATACACTTAGCTTCTGCTTTGCCTTGAATAACTTCTCAAACCAACCTTCTAAACAAGAAATGAACTTTTCTCCCAAAATCTGCAGGGAACATTCTTCTTGATATACTGCTCAAACCTTCCTCATTCTAAATTTAAGCATTGGACATTGCCATTACAATTACAATCAGTTCAAATCCACTTTCACATGGTACCGCAGAGATGTCAACAAGCGAATTCTTGCCATCCGTGGTTGCTTTCTCTGTCCTATAGGACTGCCATCTTACTATCCTATAGTTGCCATCCTCAAGGGTCAGTGTAATATTACGTATCAGAGAAATTACCCATTTTCGCCGACTTGATGTTTCTCTCTCCTTCATCAAGTCACAGAATATTCTCTTACAAAACGAAGAGAATAATTTTGTGATGCAATTTCTACATTATGATAAAACTCTTTTTGTTTACTATTTATTTATTTATGTATAAGATGTTCTGTGTCTGAATGATTTACTGGTTTTCTTAACGTCGCATTAGAAGCAACACGAGGGCTATTGGTAATGGACTACCTAATTTTGAAGTTCATTGTCATCATCTTAGCTAAGTGACGAGGGCGATATCTGAGCTAGTATCTCCCTCTTCTAAGTTTCACACTATTTACTGAGTCTTAAGCACAGTAGAAGTGATTTGAAAATTAGAAAATGATTTTAAATAGAGGGCATAACTGGAAATAACTAATCGCTGGAACATTTTTGGCTTGAGGTAGAACTTTGAATTCTAATAAGGGTGTGTTCCTCCAATTATGTATAGTACAACGGATGTTTATGATTGGCCATCACACCAAAACGTAGAGGTATAAAAATGCGTGGGGCTTAGTATCCTTCCTTTTTCGTTACGAAGATTGCATATTACAAATGCTAAAATGAGCTTCTATGTTTTCACTCCATCCCATAGACATATAAGTTTTTATGTAAATTTTGAATCCAATCTTTAAATTTTTTTTGTTTAACAAAGAACAGTAAATTTATGCAATTTTCAGTTTGATAATGTGATTGCCTGAATAAATGCTAATTATTTTGAGAGAGAATCTAGTTTTTAAACATATTCAATCATTACCATGTTAAAACCTTAAGTGTTTTATTATTATATGAGTTATTATGAACATAGATATCTCTTGAATATCGAATGTCAAATATTGTATTGAAAATTAGCTTTGGTTAGAGTAAATATTAATTATTATGTTTACTAATCAAAATATGCTATTTTTATAATATTTTAAACAAACTTTGCAGACAATTTCCAAAATGTGCAATAAGGGCTTGCAAATAAAGAGACAGTTCAAAATTCATCTGAAATACACTAAAGAGTTTAAAAATTCTTTCCTACTGTTACGCATACGAATGAGCAACAATTCTTCAAAGAAAATTTGAAAATTCTGTTTATGTTCGAAACGCACCCTAAAAAAGTAGAAAGAGAAAAAAAGAAAATTCAAGGTTGTTAAAAAGTTTTAGAGTGGTAATACGTGACTTTACTGCAAACATTGTTTTCTTTTCTCATATCTTGAGTTCCTCCTAACATTGACAAATACAAGGAAAGGCGAAAGAGGGAATCTATATCAAGTTTTTCATGAGTTCTTATTCATTCACCTATATGACTTATACAATTAATAACTAGTTACATTTGATGTAAATATAACAATAGTATAAAAGGAATCAACACAAAGGGAGTGATCGATGATAACCAAAATGAACATGTTTATATTTTGTTTTGAGTTGAAAATTTCTCTTTATACATTTGAAAATGTTTATTTACGTATAAAATAAATATAAAACTAATGAGTTGTAATTGCTTAAAGTAAATAATGAACGTTAACTATAAATCTGAGAATATGTGAAACGTGATTTGACATTCATAGCAGCATTATTCTTACTCAGAACTTTGGAAAATAATTGTTTACCTTTTCTCTTTAATGTCGAATTTGATGTATGTAATGAACTCAAGACAATACTAATCTTTATATACGTTGAACTACGTTACATAGATGAGAATGTCCCTTGAGGAATTTTTTTAAAAATTTTTACAGATATCTTCTGGTACATATTAATATTTAAAATTAATTTTCACATTTTGGTTAGATTATCCCCAGAAGTCTTGCACAAAGGTTAAGGAAATTAGATATGTACTTTGGTTGATATAAACCAAAAAAGTACAGTAAAACGATTGTGGCATGATTATGCATGATAGTGTGTATAGTTAATTAGCTTATGAAATTCTGAACGAGAGGTTACAAGAAAGAACAAAAAAATATTAACATGAAGTGTGATCTCCGCTTACTGGAAATGAGACAAGTATTGAGGTCCTAAGGCAATATGTTTCATTCCTTCAGTAATGCTGTTTTCATGTCTTTGAAGTTTGTGGAAGGAATAATGTGGAAAGTAATTGTCCTCTTAAGAGCCTTTTTTTGATTTCATAGAATTAAAGATCTGAAGTATTGGATATCCAATCCATCACGCAAATTTATATATTTTTCAGAAATTCATAAACCAGATGAATTCCTACATATATTAGTGTTGTCATCCATAAAAAAGAGATTAGGGTCAATCACACTCTTAAAATATAAAACTGAGGTGATATTCACTCTTGTACTTCTTCGTAATCATTCACATATCCTCTTTCAAATACGTGGAAGTCAGAGCTCGTGCAATATGCACTAAACCTACGTTGCCATTCTGGTCTTTTTCTCGGAACCTGTAGCGGGTCTGGTGAAGATAAATAAAGCATCAGTAGTCAGCTGAATCTGGATTCTTCAATGAACAGAACTGTCTCCAACTCATCCCTGCTTCGATGTTGATTGCCTCTGCATCTTCTGTGCTTCAAAGGGACCGTGATGGAATAATCAGATTATCTTGAAAATAGACATCACTTATATAACCTTCTGGAAACTGTAATAATTTAAATGTGGGTTATTGTAGCTATAAGAAGCTCACGAAAGATCTGAGAAATTGTTGCAATCTAGTTACACCTTGTTGCAAGGGACAAATAACGATTTTTTATTGATCTTCGTGGCTCTAGGATGATTTTGCACAAATAATTTCTCTACTACCCTATATCATTAAATTGTTTTCGTAAATTGCACTGATTACCAGGCGTTTCATTAAAGTGAAGTGCTTGAAGTTTCTATAACCCCTCCCCATTGAGCTTATGCCTACCCTGCCACAAGTCTTCTACTAATTTATCAGTTTATTCCCTTATCCAAACATTAGTGGACGCTCATTTGAATTGTTTTTTGAATTTAATCGAATTTTGCATGAAACAACATGAAAATCCCCGAGTTGTTAGAAGGAACAAAACGCGCATATTAGCACGTGCTCGTAAAGCATTTCACTCTAAACGCACTACTCCCCCACAAATACATGCTTACTTAATTGACACCATAGGTTTACTTTTTGAGAAATTCAACTACCGTATATTCCTAATTAAAAGCCTATCGGTGTAAAAATCGAAGATGTGTTTCATTGGAAAAAATATCCACAATTTAAATCTCCAGTATAAGGTGAAAGAGAAAAGATTCCTGTTATGCTCAAGCATATCGTCAAGAGGGTGAAATGTTGTCAAGCAGGAATAACGGGTGGCACACTTACCAATCAAATAATCGTGAAGTAAACCTCTCCTTGCCAGTGAATAGATAAGCATAATAACTATATGAAGTTTGCACATTGACACCATTCAGATGCTGGCTTTCATACATTATGTGGTTGGTATCTGTGCTAGTCTAAAAATATTTTGTCTAAAGATGATCGGAAGTAGTAATATTATTCTTAAAATATATAAGCTTTAGAGACAAAAGTAGGATATATTTAGCGATTTATTGCTCGCATACCGCTACAGGAAAAGTTTAAAATTTTTGCCATCTAGTGGATTGAGATAAAAGTTACCAGTAATGTAGCTTAGAAAAAATTCTTAAAACTCTTGAATTTAGTTTTTATTCCTAAAACTTATTAATAATTATTATTAATTAATTAAAAGTAATTATTAATTAGTATTTATTAATTAAATTAATCATTAATTATTTTTATTAATTAAAATTAATTATAATTTTTATTAATTAAATAAATTATTAATTATTATTAATTATTTATTAATAGTTAATTAAAAGTTATTAATTATTAAAATTATACAAATTTAAAATATTAAAAATTCCAAAAATTTAAGGTATATGAAACCTATATAAGGTTTCCATATGTATATGAAATTCCTATACATATGGAAAGCCCAAATAGAATAGAATTCAATTCAGGCAGCAACAAGTTTATTAGGAATCACCTTCGCAATCAGCATACCAAATTTTTTATATTATTTATTCAGTCATTAATAGTACAAATGTAGTGTTAATGAACAGCTAAAAGCTTTTTTGAGTTGTGTTTACAGAATCAGAAAAATTGTTAAGAATCAATTAAGATGAAACGCATACTGGTCATACTACATTTCAGAGAAAATGCTTCAATTAAGATACGGATAAGTGTGAAACCAAGATAAGAACTAAAGAAATTTCTTTAAAGTATTTTCATATAAGACTAATTTTAACATTTTAAAATAAGAACAATATTTTTAACAATACAAAAATATTTTAAATGTAATGAGAAGAAAGGGAATAAAAAATATATTCATTTAATACAAATTTTTCAATAAAGATAACTAAGGATGGGCTATAGAAAAAAGTATGCCGTTACAGTTGTTTTTTCCTCCAAAGAATTTTACTTATTTAACAAACTGTTTTATTCAATAAATCAGAATCAGTGCAGAAAATGATAAAAATACATTCACTTCGAAATTGAATACTCTAATAACGCTTACATTTAAAAAAGTAACATTACTTTTGTCTGCCATAGCATTTATTTTTAAAAATAAGCTTTTTAAGATTTTAAAAATCTCATGAAAAAAGACAGCTGTGATTCCAGTTTGACAGAGTCATCTTAAAGATAAAAGTATTTAAGCTTCGAAAGTTAATTGGGCGCGACAAAAATGTGTATCGTAGTTTTAAAATGTCGAATTGATTTCTTTCAGAGAATAAAACATATAAAGATTGCAGACGCAGGCTTTTCGTATATCTGAAAATAAGTCGCTAGCCTTTCATGTTTTGATTTTTGTTAATGCTTTTTCTTTCCTGCTATTTGAGATTAATTGTGAATTAGACAAGTATAAGTAAATGGAAGTCGTCTGTGCAAAATTCTATTGAAAATATATTTCGAAAAGGTACTAAGTACTGAAGGATGTAATGTAAAGTCAGAGAATAATGCGTTTTTCTCGTTAGAATAGTGTCATAGATCATTGTTGTTGGAATCTGTTCAAATAAATGTCATTATTTAATTAGAAGGATTGAGCATACAGTCTTCTTTGTGGAGAGGATGACGATGAAATCATCACTGAGAGGTGCCACTACTGCTGGAAATAATCAATGCTACATGCCTCTGCATTTAATGAAGGAAACTTAGGATGTCTTGTTGGGGAATAGCAGATCATTATGCCTATACAAGGTGCCATAGTTAATTTAGTGTAGCAGCGGGTTGTGACTGACGAATCAATCATTGTCCAATCATACACTAGTTTTGTTCAATAGACGATAGGATGACTAGTAAGGCGATACATAAGGCAAAGGTTAAGAAGCCTCACTCCATGGCTTCCAAACACCTCTAATCCATTCGTAGTGGTTTTGAAAGCAGAAACGTGATTCGTCTGTAAAGACAGTGTCATACCTTTCGGTTGTTCATGTCCGCCGCTCAATGCATCATTACAGATAAAAATTTCTGTGTTTTTGAGACAAAGATAATTTCAGCAATGGACTCCTTTCGAGCATTCCACTGTGCTGCAAGAAATGTTGAATAGGATGTGAGGACACCAATTGTATAACATACCATATTTGTTGTGATAAAGTTCTCTGATGTGGCAAACAAATCCATCATTGCCATGAGCGCAATATTATACTTGTTAATACGTGTAGAGGGGCGACTAAGCGTTTTCCTTCTGTCAGTTGTTCTCTCGTGTATCCGCAATTATAGATTCACATTATTGTTGCTTGGTTACATAAGACACTATCACCAATGTTTCGGAAGAATCATTCGTATTCTCTGTAGGCAACGATCCTTCCTCGGTCGATTTCGGAATATGCTCAAAAGACGCTCATATTAATTTTTAAATGTTGGTCATATCGGAGCTGCTCACGCCGAAAAATAAACAACACCGGAAAAGCAGTTCTTGTATTTCGTTTTCCTTTTATAAAAAGCCTTTGTGTGGCACTACAGACGTCAATGATGTGCGCCTATACTGAAATGGTAATCTTTTGCATATCTCTCACCGCGGTACACATTCGGTGAAAATGTCACGTGTTTCGGATGTCTCCTTCATGATGTTGCATTTTTGGTGACCAGAGTTGTATAAAAGCTTATACTAAAATTGTTTGAGATTATTGTAAGATATTTAACCCTTTGACTGTTATGAACAAGCCCAGCTCGCATTCGTGCCCAGCTCGCTCGTTGGTCATAAGGCGTGCAGACGAGTTCAGCTCGTCCGAACTATTTCTACCCAAATGGTTGCAAATGAAGTCTCTCGCACCACAAAACTTTTCCCAAATAGGCGCAAATGAGCTGAGTTCGTGTTGTTTGCGTTACGAACAATATCTACTGGAAAAATGTAGTTAGTTTGATATCATACAGATGGCAGTACGTGTATTGAGAAATTATTTGCATAATGATTGATAATTCTACCGATCTAGTTGTTGTTGATCTAGTTATTTTTCTTGCGTAATTTGGAGGGAGTTTGTTACGAAAAGTTATTATAAGTTAAGCTAGATTCTTCTTCTGATGATATATATTTATATATATATGATGAATAATTCCACATTTTAAAGTGTATCCCACAAAAAAGTGTCTTAGGTAACTATAACAATTAAATATTTCAGAAAGTTTAAAATTGCGAGTATTTATTTAGATATTTTAATTTAGATATTTTAATTTAATAATTTTTACAAACTAATATTTATTATTTTCAGAATTGTTTAAAAGTACCAGTTACAATTGTAGTAAATATTACATTAATATGCCTCAAATAATCTTTGAAGATTATCTTTTAAAAGGGAGCGAGCTATCTCTATCATCGTCAGAAAAGGGTGATATTTTCAGAAGTCGGGGGGGGGGGAATGGCTGCCACTTTCAGGGAATCATTTGATTGTAGCACTGCACGTAATAATAGAGAGAACACAATTGATTCGCCTAATCATCGAAAAAACTATTGATTTTCCTAATCTTCAAAGGTCAAGTCATTGGGACTATTTTTAGGACAGCAATACATTGTAGTTTATAAAATATATTTAGCTTCTAGACATAATTATGATATTAATAAAAAAAATGCCTCAATGAAACGTATACGAAATTTGTTAATTCAGAAATTAAATAATTTCAAAACGAAACTTGATAAAAAAAAAATAAACAGTTAATATTTATACCTTTGAGTTAAGAAAGAAATCTAAAAGAAATTGGAAGTGTTTTGCAATCCTTTCTTTACGATACATTGCCATTTCTCTAAAATGAAAACTCGAAGGATTTCTATAGCATGATCATTTCACTAAATGTAGGAATTTATTTTAATTACTTTCGATTGGGACATAAAATTATTATCACATATCAATCTGCATATTATATTTATTTCTGTTTATTTCCTTGGAGCTAAATGTATAGCCATCAAGTTTTCAATTTATTATCTTCATTTAAAATTAGAATATTTGCATTTATTGATATACCTTCAGAAGTACAAATACGTTTTCTTTATATAAAAGTAGATTTTACCGATTAACTTACTTTGAAATTTTAATCATTTAAATAATTTTTTTAGAACATAGGATTAAAATTAAATCAAATTTCTCACAATTGAATCATTACTTTTTGGTGAATCTATAAGTTTATCACAGTCTATTTAATCATGAAACCTGTGAAAATATTAATTATATATTCTATTTTTCATATTAGGATACAAAGAAATATCAGGAAATTAAATAAATATGAAACTACTATTGTAAGTTTTGTTTCTTTTATTATATATATTGAAAGACAAATATTATAATTCTTTAATATATCTTTAGCTTGAAGAGTACTGATGTACAATATTCGGACTTACTAAATTGGAAAAGATAAATTAAAGAGTGGAATTAAGCCAGCGTAATTAATTATAATAATTTTATAAAGCATTAAGCATCATAATGACATCTCATTAGGATACATTGCGAGATATTCTGATATATATATATAGATAATTACTGAGGTTTCCATCAAGTAAATTGAAACGAATAATCCACATTTTCATCTGCATGTAATAATTGTTTCATTAAGTCTCCATATAGTTAATCCTTCGAATATTGGCTTGATTGTTATAGAATGCATAAGCTTTAATTTCTTTCTGATATTTAAGTTATTTATGAACATAAAGTACCTTCTTTATACAACATTAAAACTATTTTATGAAAATAATTTGAAATTTATTTTGATGAACTTGAATATTTTTTAATATTACTTATTTCTTTTCAAATAACACCTTTTCTTATAGTTTAGAGGCAGAAAAATTATCTGTATTGAAATTCAATTAGGTTACAAGGAATATTAATAAAATGCAAAGAGTTTTAACACTCATTACTTACTGTAAGAAAATAAAATAAAAGATTAATTTCATTATGCTAATTTTGCCAGCATCATTCAATATTCTGATTGCTTTAATTTTTGATTTAGTATCAAGAAATATTTCAAATTTGAAACTATCTAAAAATGCTTAAACATAAGTTAATTCGATTAAAATTTATTTATGAATTAATATAACCTAAAATTCGCATAAATAGGAATAATAAAAAAGTATTAAGTTACTGACATATATTTATGCATTGCATAAAAATAAAACTCCAACATAATAAAAAAGTTCATTTTTGATATATATAACCAACTTAGTCATATCTTTTTGTTCACAAGTGCATGACCGCCGCCGATGTTAAAGTCGTATGTTTGAATACTAATTCAATCAAAGAACATTAAGTAGATATCTTGGATATTGAACTTAGGATGGAATTGAGTATCAAATTCCGAACTTCAAAAGATGCAGAAGTTAGAAAATGTAATGTTACTTTAGATATCTCATTATACATCCGTAGCTTAAAATTAAAATGTCTTAACTCCTCTTGCAATCTTATACCGACGGTAGTAAGAATCCAAATCTATCGAATAATGACTCAACTCAATAAATATTAATCAATGCAAAGTATGGAAGCTGTTTCCTCGTGTGTGTGTGAAGATTATCCAATTTCAACAGTGTCCATAATTTATTGTTGAATGCTTCATAATATGTGTTTCCTTCAGAACGCGTGTCGGCAGCCGTAAAGGGAGACAAAACATTACTTTAACTACCTTTAAATGAAGAACCATCGAAATTGAATAACTGTCACACCGTGAAACGAATTTTTGTGTATCAGTGTCGAAAATATTTTTTGCATAAGAAAAGCAACTGCATAAGGCAGCCACATGTAAACCGACGTCACAGGTTAAATGCTTCCTAAGAGCTTTTTAAAGTGCTGGAAATAATGGTAAAGTGGCTGGGATAGTGAATGAGATTATAGATGGGTTCAATGGATACGAATTTCGTATGGAAGGGATTATTTTTGTATCTGCTGTATTTGGAATTCTGCAACCTCATTCCCGAAATAAAAATCCAGCGCATTGGAGCCGCATTTACATTACTGCAATAACGATTAATTACGACCATAACGACGGTGAACACATTCTCGACCAGATAGCAACTAGTGATGAGAAGTGCATCGCTTACTTAATCCCAGAAACAAACAGCAATCTAAGCATTTCCCCATCCAGGACCAAAGTCAAACAAACTATGTAGGCATGAAATGTGATGTATACGCATTTTGGAATTACCGAGGGCTCTTCTCATCGGCTACCTACTCAGGGATGCAATGTTGAACGTTGACATTTTACCTTATTTGAGAACGTGTGACATACTATTCAGAAAAGAAAGAGTGGAATGTTCCAAGCAGACATTGTGTTGAGCCTTAACGACCCTCGCTGCCATATCGTGCTGTATACACAACTGCTTCAGTAATTCCTCTGGAACGTGTATGATTATCTTGCCCGATATTACATCCAGCGACAACATTTGTACCAACAACTGAAAAATTTTGTGGCGGGGCTGCGTTTTTCCATTGATGACAATGCGCTAACGGTGCCATACGCTGCAGTGAAGAAGATCAATTACAAATTTTTTTCAATGTTATAATTATCCTGAACCATAACATCTATAAATCTAAATCTATATATCTATTAAAAAAAATTTCTGCATATTATTGCAGAGATTGTGTAGTTTAAACGCAGTTCCTCTGAGCTCTCGGTAGTTTCTTACTTTACTCTTCTTGGTAGTTTCTTTTCTTCCGAGTACAGGGACTGGTCATTGTTCGTTTAATCTTTCCGGAATATCAGCCAAGAGGCGTGAATTATGACTCTTTGGGTCATTTCTAATCATTGGTGGGGGTTCATTTGTCCCCAAAAAGTGCGTGAGCGTCAATTTTGTGAAACTTCTTATTTCTTCTTCTTAACTCTCACTGAAATCCTTCAATTTTTAGCAAAAAGACATCATCGATGTGCTATCATTTAATCTATCATCATTTCAATTTTAACCGTTCAGAAACTTAATTAGTTTTTTTTTATAATTCACTAATTATTTGCTGTCCTTTCGATATTTTTGATGTGAATTTTCCACATTTTTACTCTAGCCATCGAGGTCTGTTGAGTGTATTCAAATTTTAAACTTTTGATTAGGGTCCAGTATCATGGGAAAGATGAAAGACAAGGAAAATATAAGACTAACAGGTGTCATTCTTAACTATCAGCATTTTTGACGAGTAATTGAACTTATCTTCCACCTCTCAGCCAATTACTTTTCCTTAAATTACACTGGGTTTGCAAATCCTGTTATTGTTTCCGTCTCCTTTAAAATAAAGTTGGCGGTGTCGATATTCCCTCCTGCGTGTCGTATTATCGAAAACAGATCCAGTGATTTTAAATGGATGGTCATTAAAATGAGTTTAATCCTCCTCTTGGAATATTTCGGTCTTCTATATGTGGGGTTGTTTGAAAGGTCTTTACATCGTTTTCTGGGAAGGGGGCGTTGAAAGCAGCTGATGAAAATGGAAGGAATGAGTCTGCCACCTTAGGGGTTGTTATTTGTCTATCGAGGTAGAATCAAATAAAAGTGTGTGAGAATTAATGTTGGCCTTGCATTCCGTAAGGGGTGAAATGTTTATTGCCTAACCATTGTGTATCAGGCGGCGTATCTCATGATATTTAACTGTTTAATTTATTCAGAATTTTTGGGGTTCCAGCAATAAAACTTGCTCCTATTATTATTTTTTTGTCTTCTTTTTTTCTATTATTTTGTTTTCAATTCTTAATGATTAGACTTAAGTTGTATACAATGTGAAATTAGGCATTACCTAAGTGTTTTTTTAAAATTCTTAATTGTTTTTCCTTTTTATCACCTTTATGCTTTCATTAATTTTTGTAACCTATACGTTCCTTTTAAATAATTTATGATACTCTTGATATTTCCAAAGCAAGCATATCTAATATTTTTAAAAAAAAAATCGGGAAGTAATTTCAATTCGGGATGCAGTGATGGTCGACCAAAAATTATCCACACTTTTGTGAATTTTTTTTCAATTTTCACTAATTTTCCCTTGGAAAATATTTTATATCTTTTCAGCATCCTGCGGAGATGTCACGCCGGGATGTTAGTATAGAGGGTGCCGGCTTTCAGCATTGTTCTCATGATCGGTCATGCAGCGGTCCTCTTCTGATCATTGCATTTTTATGGAGAAGATAAGATGCAACGATGATATAGTTAAATACAGTCTTTCTGGCTTCACGATGCAATTTCTTGTTTCATCCTGAGTTCTGTTTCCACAAGTACATTCTTAGGTCATTGTTCGTTTAATCTATCAGGAATTTCAGCCAAGAGGTACGAGTTATGACTCTTTATGGCGAACGTTTCTTATGTTTGGTGAGAAATTTCGTTTGTCTTTTATAAAGTTAAGCACGCCAATTTCAACTAAATACTTTTTTCTTATAAGCTCACCTGCCACTTCGATCTTTCCTGTATATTTTCCACAACCGAATACCATCGCAGTATGAAGTCTCGAATTAGGGTAGGTTAAATATCTAATTGAATTAAAATACAACACTACTATTTAAATGAAATATGTAAGCATTATGTTATGCAATAAATTAGAATCACCTTTTTATAAGCAAGATATTTCAATTTCTCCCTCAAACTAACCACTTATGTAATGACATTAAATGTATAGACAATAAATTTAACATTATTTCATAATGTGACGATTTGATACTTATGTTCTCAAAAATGTAAATGATATTTACAAGATAATACTATATCCTCCAACTAATTGTATAATATTATAATTTTTTGAATTTTGTATCATTTAATTTCATGTAATTTTCTCTTAGTACTAAATTAACTAAATAAATCTGACACGAAAAGAAATAAGTTTAAGCATATAATTATTCTTAAAAAAAATTAGAAACGCCCGGACAAGATCATTTATATCTAGAAAAATAAACCAGATATTGTTGACACAAAGATGCTGGGTTTAGACTGATAATCTCGAACATTAACAGCTACATTAAGGAAAAGAGGAATAATTATTTGAATAAATTTATTATTAGTATTGCTATCAAATATGGATTCATAATAGAAGATTTCAAAGAGTATAAGTTCTGTTTAAGTAAAAAATACACTCACTTGACTAAAAATAGCACATAATTTAAAGAAAAGATAAAAAAAAAGTTAAAGGATTTTGTCATTTAAATGGCAGATAAAATACCTAGTAATTGCACTAATATTTAAAATATTTCTAAAAGGAAATGTTTAATAAATACCTAGAAAAAATAATAGCTTATTAAAGATAAATTAATAATAGAATAATTGCTTTTTATAGAAAATAGATTTCCATAATAACTATATGAAATATACATATATTTTTAACTCCTTAATTTCATTAGGTACATATTAAATTTCAAGCAGTGACAAATGATTTTGATATTTATATTACAAAATCAGTTTAGTTATTACAGTTTATTTTTATAAAAAAGTATAGAAATTGTAATAAAACTGTTATAATTAAAATATTTATTTCTATCTCTTTCTGATATTATTAAGTGTAATAAAAACTAAGAAATTTTCTTTACCTATAGCTATGATTTTAAAGATCTGTTTCATTCAATAGATGAAGATGATTTTATGAGGGTATTTTTAATTATTTTTAAGAATTATAATATTATAAATATTATTTTTCTTTGACAAATTTAATTCTTTAGTTAATTTAGTACTTGAAGATATATATATATTTAATTAATTAATAAAGATGTAAAACAATCAAAGGTACACCAAAAGATGGCTAGATAGTAGTGGTTTAACAAATAAGTACAAACAATTTTACGGGCATAACTATATAAGTAATAGTATTTTTATTTTATTTAATTTATAGATTATATTATAATGTTTTAGATAATTATGACCTTTAACATAAACCTTTTTAATCGTATTATTCTTCTTATTTAAATTTAATTGAAACTAATAGTAATAAAATGGAAACTAAGTAATTAGGTATTGTATTAGAAATTATTAGTCATAAAGTGTATGGTAACATTTCGGATAAAAAGATAACATTCAATGAAAGATATATTTCAAGTGAATAGGAATTTTACATTTCTGTAATTACAAAGTACACAACTGGAGTTTAAAAAAAATGTTTTCTTTAATTATTTCTTACGTAATAAAAAATTATTTAAGAAAGGTTTGTATATTTTTTCTAATTCAAGTAAATTTCACTATTTCTGTATATCTATTTTTCTAATTAATTTTTAAAAACTCATTCGAATGTAAGATAAAATAAATAATGTTAAGCAATCTTTTTCAACAAAAATCAAGAGTGAGTTATAATATTTTTCTATTACATTGATAGTGTGCTAATATCTTGATTCTTTTTGACTTTTTCATTTTCATTCTATTTATAGAATATAAATGAGATAGTATTTACCTTTTGAAATTAGTGTCTTTTATTTAAAAATTACTTAAAATATATAAAAATTTGAATAAAATAATTTTTTTTTCTAAGAAAATTTTTAAAATTTTTTACAGTATTTCTTTCTCGTATAATTGTTAAAGAGATTTACACAACTTTTCTAACAGTGTGCTAAGCATTCATAGTCAATAGTTTGTAATATGTATTTTCCATCATATGAATATTTGTTGGACAATTTCAATTTCAATCTGCTTCTACGCTTGTTAATAAGATTAGTACATACACGAATATTTAGTTTAAGCAAGTTTGCTTAAATGTTATCTTTATATATTATTTTCTATTTCTTTCTTATAATATGATTTTCATTTTAATTTCTTCCTTGTTTATCAATATTCTTGTATGAATAAATTTAATTTAAGTTAGTTCATTTAGTTATTATTATCTTTAAGTATTTTATTCTATTTGTTATTATATCGTATTAATTATGATAAATTTTTAATATTAACCTCTGTGCAATGTTTTCTTTTCTCTCTCTCTCTGTATATATATATATACCCAGCACTTTTTTACACGGTAGATATGTTCCTCAGAAATCGTGCAAAAAAGAATTCGTTTAAAAATTACATGCAACTAATGGTAAATTTGGGGATATGTAAATCGACTTATGGTAAATGTAGGTATACAAAATCGTGTAAGATGAAAACACTCAGAAGAATTTACCAGAATACCGTGCAAAACAAGAAATAATGAAATCTATATTACACATTTATACAACAAAAACAATTCATTTTTATTACTTAGAAAATTAAAATTAATGTACAGTGAAAATTCACTCTATAGGTACATACAACATATAAAAATTGAAATTGAAATTAGGAATAAAACTACTAACTAACAACTGTTCACCACTACTTGATAACAAGCATGCGTGTTTCTTACGAACTGGATCAAAAATGATATCATTAGTATATGTGTCAGATATGTCTAGCACACCTGTCGGCTTTGATTCAAATGAAGAATTTCTTTCGTTATAAACGGCTTTTGTTGATCTTTTTTGTTGTTACAAAGTCGGTTATTAGCTGTTTTCTCATGTTTCTTATATAATTCTTGATACCCTTCTACAAAAAACTTAAGACTATATTGAAATTTTAATGAATGCTCTATGTCAGGATCATGAGTAAGAACATTTTCCATATTTGTAGCAAATTTCAAGCCCTCAAGAATTAATTCAACTTCTAATAGTTGAGCTACGACTTAATCAATATCGACTTCTTTATTATCATAAACTGTCATAAATTCGATCAATTCGTCCTCATCCAAAGGGCTTTCTAGCATCAATTCCTTTATGTCAACCGTTTGCATGTTTTTAAGACTTTCCCACCAATTCTTTTTAATAGAGTTGTAATTTCAGAACACAGAGCTGATTTTTGCACTACAAAGCTTCCACTTTTGACGTATGTTGGCAAAAAGTATTTCTAACAATTATTTAAGGTCTATTGGCGTTATTGTGTGATGGCAAAAGAAGCATTTGTTATACAATTCATAATCGTAATATTTCTCCATGCTACAACAGTCTAATTTCTTACTTCATCTGAGTCTAAATTATATTTAAGCGTTTGCTTTATGCAGTACATTTTAAATGTCGCTTTAATACCCTGATTGTGTGGCAGAATCAAAGAGACTATATTAGGTGTTAAAAACAGCATTTGACTATTTTGAAAAAAAAATTTGGGGATTTGTGTTGGAACAAAAAATTCGTGTAATAAAGTATATCGATGAACCATTTTATGTCAAAATTGTGTAAAAAAATGGGTTTGGTATATGTTTATATATATATATATATCTTACAAATCAAGTAATCGGCTAAGAAACTATTAAGCAACGAAAAAGAATGCATGAGATTAGATCAAATGTAAGAAGATCAAAAAGTGCTGGCACATGATGGACGACAATAATTTTGGCGAATAACAGCATCTTGTGAGGAATAACTGAAACCTGTAGTATGGAGTGCGAAGATATAACTATATGCGAATTAAAGGAAAAGGGATAACTTTCAAATGAACAATAAATAAAGGATATGTTTCCCTTCAGCTTTGTAGAGAAGGAAGGGTACCCCTTGTATCTTTCAGGGAGAGTAAAGCTGATTGCTGAATTAAAGTTAAACTAGACATCCGCCTGTAACTGAGAAATCAAGAAAGAAATGGTAATACAGGGCAGCAGAGACTAAACTACATTGTTACCTCAAACCAAAATCCTTCAAAAAAGATTCCTGGAAAATAAACCAGTATCTTTCCTTAAACTGGCTTGTTCACGTTTTGAAAAGTGGGTGTTTATTACAGAGTGCATTCATTTTCTTCTTTGCAGACAGCTATCAAAATGAAAATATTAAAAAAAATGGAATAAAATTAAAGTAAAATAGAAAAAATTGAAAATAACCAAAGACCTTTTTATAAATCAAGAAGAATAATGAAAATAAAAAAAAAACATGTAATTTTTCTTTTATGATATAACCATGTAATTTTTCTTTTGTGATATAACCATGTAATTTTTCTTTTATGTTATAACCATGTAGTTTTTTTCAGTATGGCATCGCATGTGTATTTCTCTTTCCTTTACTAAGTCCCATTACTCTCTTTCATTAGATGGAGATTTATTTCGTCGTTTTTTAGTTTCTTGTGTAAACAGGCAGCTTAGACTATAAGGATCTATACCTCCTGCGACATGTTACAGGAGTGGAAATGACTATTTTTTTTTATACAGGATGATTGTGATTTGAGATATTGGATAGGAAATGCTATTTTCGGGATTCTATTGTGTGTGCGTAAAAATTGTAAAACTGAGGGAAAAAATCCGTAGTAATGGAATATACGGCCACTATAAGTAGCCTTTCCTTTCTTAAAGATTTCACTATGAGGGTTCAAATATAACTAAGTAAATAAAAGATCATTTGGACCAGCGGAAAATACCAATATAACTTATAGTTCACTGTAACTCGGGTTCATTACAGTGAGATTTGATTGAGTTTCATATTTAATTATCAATAAAATTGAAATAATGTGAAGAACAATTTTTAAATACTATAATTGTGTAGATACATCACGTATCTCGTTATTATTCATCTATTCCCTTATTTTTGCAAAATCAAATAAGTGCAATTTTGTTACCAATTTATTTTATGAAAATACATTTAAAAATTATATAATTAGACATATTTTCTAATGTTATTCCAGATGTAATGAAAAATAAATCAAACATTAACTGTTTTTATGTGCTAGGTATTTTATATAATTACAGAAAAATTATATAAGTGGTAAGTTGCTTTAAAATATAAAATTATAATATAAATATAATTAAAGATTAATTTCTATCCACTTTCAAGAAAAATGAATTTCTGAATATAAACAAAGCTTTTCAATGATATCTAAACAGTTTTGAAACTATTAAAAATTCCTACTTCTTTCTTAATCATGATATTAATATTGATTTTATTACCAAGTTGAAATAGAATAATTGAAAATTTTAGGGAAATGAATCATACACATATTATTCATTACAAATTGCTTAAATTTAAATCTATTTGATGGTGGGAATCATATACATATATTCCCTCCTTAGTTTACCTTCAGTACGAAAAATTCCTTAACATTTTATTTCCTAAATAAATACTTCTAAGAATATTTTTAATAGAGTGCAATCATTTTATAAGATTTTCAAATATTTCATTAGTTATTTGTGTGATGAATTTCTGAAATCCATTTTAAAAAATATTTTCTTAAAAATTTCATCATTTAAATGATTCTACAATAATAATAATAATAACAATAATAAAAATTATTTTTAAAATTTTAAATACCTCTCTCTTTTTTAATATGTTTGATTTAAACTAAAAATGAAATATTATTCCTTTTTTCTGAACATTTAATAAAAAAAGCCTCTTGTGCACTGTTTTACTCAAATTTCAATAACTTAGAAATATTGTATAAGAATATGTATTTTTTTCCAGATATAGCAATCTGAACCTTTCCAGTTTGTGTATTTTCTGCACTATGTTAGGCAATAAACCTGTGAAGGGAAATAGGAGGTAGCGAAATTTATAGTTTCTCAAAATTACCTCTTTGAAATTCCTCTTTTCCAAAATCCGATACTGAGAAAGCAAACTTTAATCTTATTTGTTGGAGAAAAAGAGGAAAATTGAATTTCAATACCTAGGAAAAAGTGGTATAAAATAAGAGAGAGAAGAGTTGAACCATACATTGTTCACGATTGTTTAAGTCTAAAGTATTCGAAGTGAATTTCTTACTTCTTTCCAGAAATTCAGAAAGTTGTTTGTTTCTTTTGAGGAGCTTACTGTTGTCACCAAACATTTGAGCATCACCTCTGTAATATATTGTTTATTTTTGGAATACGCTTTCTTTATTTTGCTTGAAGGGATATGGTTAATAACATTTATTGAACAATATTTCTGCACAAAATATTTAGAAAACGCAGTTCAAATGTAAGATAATTAATATATAGAAGGAAAGTATTTGAGCGAGATGTAGGTAAAAAGGTCTTGACTAAAGATCCATCAAATACAAATTTGTTTATCAAAGTTATGATGACATTCGATGATACCGAATTATATATGTAGATAGCATTCCATTCATAAGGTTTCAGAAACGGGAACGAAAATACTCTGTAAAAGTATCTTTTCAAACATTTAATCATTAATTAAGTGCATCAATTTAATCTTTTTGATAATTATTTTCTTATAAAATCATTAAAGTGATTTATTTTTAATATATATATGTATACATCAATAAATTGTAATAATTCTGTCTATTTTTCCAACGAATATTTGTTTATCACTTTTTATCAATATATCTTTGTTTATGTAACAGACTGACAAATTCTTACACAAAGACATAGAAATTTCTAAATGGAAGGAAATGTTCGTTCATATATCTGTTTGTTGAAATCCAACTAGTGAGTGCGTTATCAGGTATTTATCTGCTAATTTGTAATTCATATCTTGTAGTTTTAATAAGTTTGAATAGAGATTGCATTATTGCATCATTATTTGTATTAATTATTGACATCAGGTTTAATACCGTTCATTATAATAATAATTCTTTCAATTGTAAATTATTTAGCAGTTTGTCAATGCATTTGTGACATCTGCAAACAAATAATATGTGTACATTATGAACCAAAAATACATATGAAATACAATCGAAAACATGACCACTAATTATAAATGAATTTCACTTATAAAAGGATAAATACAGGGAATTTGTTTTTCCTAATCTTTAATGGGAGCTCCAAGTACCTTTTTGGAATGAGGATATTTCTTATAGTTCAGTTAAATTACTGGAGTAAGTGTTTTAAGCATTTTATTGCAAAATATCAGGTGTAAAATTTATCGCTATTAAATCATAGTTCTTATTGATCAATAAATTTTTTGAGGGTTGTTTGAATTTTTTTTGTACCTTGTACAAAGGAATGCTACTACAGCACTTTTTCGAAAAGAAATGTGTTAAGTTTCATTTAAAATTTCTTTCAATATACTTTACTCCTTAAAACATTTGATATGATCAGTATTTAAATAAAGATAATGTATAACACGTGAACATGAAATTTAGGAGATCATTGGATTTATAAATGAGAAAATTTAATGAGGTATTGAGCTGACGGGAATTTTTCTTTCAATATTTTTATTTGATTGAGGAATAAAATGATGTCTTTTCCTTTTGTACCTAAATTATGTGATAGACTTATTTGAACAATATCTTTGGAAATTTAATAGAAGAAAACTTTTAGCTTTTTCTCAATTCCTTCAAACTATTTCTGGTTTTATTTTCCCCCAAAGATATCTTCTTGGGGAGCTGTCACTGCTAAATTGAGTGATGAGCTGACAATCAAAGAGAAAAGAAAAAAAGGTTATTCAATACTATTGTCACTGACGTGTTTCAGACAAAAAAAATTTCGAGAAAAAAATAAAGCACTGCCTTAAAGATTTATAACTCTCAGCAAAATCCTTTTTTTATCAAAAAGAAGTGTAGGACGCATTTCATTTGTCTTGTGGTTAATAATCAAATAAGAAATTTAATTAAAACTTTAATTTTGAATTGATATGTAATAAATAAGTATCATATATAAGAAATTCTGTCAGATAATGAATGTTGTAAAAACGTTCAGTTACGTATTGCTAAAATTTGTCTGGTTTAAATATGAGATGTATATTGACTATTCAAATGATAAAATTGTCATTATCGGAAAACGTTTGCCTGTAGAGTTGCCGTGCTTTCAAAATGGATAGAAGAACCTCCAGGAATGTGCTGCAGTGGTGCAAGTCCAGCTTCCTGCTAGTAGATCCTCTGCCTGAACCTTTGAATAGTCTTCTTAGCCATAAGGATCAGCTTTCAGAAGAATTTTCTTTTTGCAATTATGTAAAGTATAATGGATGTTTTCAGATGAGGCGTCATTCGGAGGCAAAAGATGTGAACAATGGAAATTTTATGCCAACATTTGAAAGTCAGAAAGGTATACCACAGGGATAGACACTATTGGCTGAGCTCTCAACAGTTCACTCTTATTGGCTTTACTTTCTCTATGATGATGAACATTGAAAAACATTCATTGTAGTATTTTCCCAGGTAGTTAAGCCAGAATTGCAATTACAAAGGCGCTATCATGAACATAGAGTAGTATTCACGATTTCACTCCAGGTATATTACGCTATGTGCAGTTCAGTTCTAAAGGCCAAAGGTTCAAGGGTTATATTAAAGTCGATAAAAACCATCTGGAGACAGGTCGTTTCAATGCTCACAGTTTTCTTGATATTTATGCTATGGTTCCAAAACATAATATTATCATCTGCCGCAAGCGGGCGATTATCGCTTGCAGTATATGGATGCTATATATGCTTATATTAATATATGTATGTATATATATAGTATATATATATATATAGTATATATTATTATATATATGTCATATATAATATTACATATATATTATTCACATATATGAAACATATATATGA
>BMAW01017178.1:134996-152283 GCA_019974015.1 Nephila pilipes
ATATAACTACGCAATGGTTTTATAAAAATCACAAATAGTTAGAAATACTTTATCTGTTTATTCTTAGGTATAGTTAGTGTAATATATATATATAATATACATATAGTTGAGAAAGGCTAGGTATATAGTAGTGTTATATATACATATAAGTAAAATATACATATACAGTTATATATACATATAGGTATATAGTAATATAAGGAGAGCATATATAGATAAGAGCATATATGTTATATAGTATATATATAAAAGAAAGAGCATACATGCTATTACATATGAGAAAGAGGAGAGAAGAAGTATATATAGTAATATATAAAATATATAATATAGGTATATACATATAAAGTGCAATATACATATACATACTGTACTGTTATAAGTGAATATACATACAAGGTAGGTTCATATCAGTTACATATAGTCGACACATCGACCGGATCCTCACCAATGACATCCAAAACCAACAAACCGGATGATCCCAAACTTTAAGTAAGTATCATTTGCGATGTAGACGCTCGGCTAAACGGATTTTACGGAATTCTTATCCAAAAATGTGATTTTAATCCTAATCTTTTCTTATCCATTTGATGTAATATTCTATTTTGGTGACTATATCGCAAATGACATGGCAGACGCCAAACCGATTGGAATATATTTTTATATGGATACGTGCATTGCCACCAAGTTTTCACGGCGAGATTTGCTCGTGCGAATGGAAATAATTTATCATTGAGGATGGATAGAAATTTTGAAAAATACCAAAATGGCGACTTTATGGAGTGCAACCCCAAGACAATCCCTGGTAGGATTACTTGTAGGTTTATCGTTATAATGTAAATCTTGAGCCCGAAACCACCATTTAGAGATTATCAAGAATATCTTCAACGCCAAGTCGAAGCTACTGACCTTGCACTTTCAGAATTTTAGCTACAACATGGTAACCTGATTTCGCTGAGCAAACGATAATTTTTATGGAGCAATACGTAACCGAACCAGCTACCAATATAGTATATATTTTCATATTTTATCTACGATCTCCAGAACTACAGGACACATAATAACAATATTTGGTGTGAACATAGAATGATATAATATAAACAAAATAAACATTCAACAGTTATAATAGACCCGCAAGTTTGTGCGTAACACTCATGGGAGTCTGACGGTCTGAAACAGCGGTTGCAAAGTACACAAAAGAAATGGGTTAATAGGGGGTATAGATCCCTCTTACAACTATACACGCCTTGCAGCGTGATGTCATACTGGAAATAACGCAGTTTATTAGTGCCTGTGGCAATTGGTCCCATTCATTCACCAACGTTGTTTTCAGTTCCTGGATGGTTTTCAGAGGGGAGGGGGTTTCGAGTTGCAATTGCCCTCCCCAAAGCGTCTCAGACATGCTCTGCAGGATTGTGGTCTGGAGATCTGGCTGGCCAATCCATCCGGCGAATATCCTCACACTTGAGAAATTCGTCGACCAGAAGAGCTCTATGTGGCCTCGCGTTATCGTCCATTAAAATGAACTCGGGGCCCACTGCTCCCAGAAAGAGCGAACATAGAGCTCCAAGACCTCATTCCTGTACCTCACACCAGTCACAGAGCCTCTGTCAAGGACTTGGAAAGGTGTGCGACCATCCAACATGATGCCTGCCCAGATCATTACACCACCACCGCCATAATTGTCGATTTCATGGACATTGGAGGGTAGGTAGCGGGTCCCTAGCTCTCTCCATATGAAAGTGCGATACTAGTTTTAAAAATGTAAATAAAATCTATATTTTATTTTTGTGCTAGAACTTCAATGTGGCTTGTTTTAAATAAAATGGTTATATTTAGAAAGCTGTCTCATAGATTGTATTTAATTCAAATCCTATAAAATCGCAATCCAAGATGACATACAAACAATTAAACTGAGAGATGGGGACTAAAGAAAATATAACCCCTCCTCTTGAACGAACGTCTCAATGGAAAATGTCTCAAACTTAAGGGTAAGAGCGAGGTTCCCTAATGAATTAAAACGTTCATTCTGTGTCCGCATCCGCAAAACTCCCCAATTTTCTGTGAAGATGTTAAACGTTTAATAGGGGGAAAGGAATTTTGAAAAAACACATCTCAAACGAACTTGAAGTAATCCTGTGAAGGTGGAAAAATACGGCTTTACCACTTTCGGTAGTTTACAGCCCCATAGAATAGCCCGTTTAGAACGTCTTTGAAACATTTCAAACAAGACGGGATAACACTTGCATAACACAAAGAGAGATCAGTGTCGGCTGGATATTCTCGGATGCACCAAGGGATTACATATAAAAGAGTAATACTGATTTTTTAAACAATAAATTTATTAATTTATACTTTTACATTATGCTTCTACTTTTTATTTATGTGCACATAATTTCGTGAATTGATTAATTCCATTTAGCTACTTTTGAAAGATCACCCTTTACATATATATGCATACACACTCATTACCATAAAATTTGCGCACTAAGAAAGAATTGTCAGAATAAAACGAAATTTTACATACATAAGAACAACGTTGATGAAAGTGATTACAAAATCAAAGCAAAGCGGTCATTTACTGCAGAAAAAATTACAAATGAAAGCAGGTTTTAGTACTATATTGGGCCACCTCTAGAAGGAATGCATGATGATGTGATACGATTAGTCATTGAGGAGTACAAATCCCGTATGATGTCCTGCGACATCTCATTCCATAATTGTTGTAAATGAGCCTTAATTCGACTGAACTGATATGCTGTTCAACTTACCATCCTAAATATTCTTAGATACACTGGATCGTTGACAAATCTAGGGATCTAGCAAGCCCTTAAGGCTGGAAATGTAACGGGGGCAGTCCTATGAAACTCTTGCTGTGTGTGGTGGAGCATTATTCTATTGAAAAAGGGCTCATAGAAGTCCTGCTATGAGTAACAGCACATATGGCTGAAGAATGTCACGAACGTACGTATGGGCTATCGTTATGCCGTGTATCAATATTAGGTGTGACAGTGTATTGTATGCGATTGCATCCCATAAAATAATACCAGTTGTAAGAGCGGTGCGTCGATGTACAGCGATGGCAGGATTTAGATGTTCACCACCTGCACACCCGTATATAATTTGTAACACTTTCAAAACTGAATATTGATTCGTCGCTAAAGACGACTTCATTCAATTCGGTTTCTGTCTAATTCCTTCGAGAAGGCCACCACTCTAAACGGAAGCGATGGTGAGTGGGTATCAATGGTAGTACTTCTAACGGGCGACAGAATAGCAATTGTCCTTTAGCTTGGCCCCTTACGATGGTATGGACTAACTTAGTGGCTCGTAGTGATGGTACTGCTTGCGTATGGATTGTGTAACATTAGACAGTTGCCTATATACGTGACAGCCGTATGGTGCGAGAGTCTTCTCGACTATTGGTTTGTCGAGGGCCCTGATCATGGATGCCGTGTAAAAGACTTCTCTTTTGTGCACTGGTTCCAACATCTCCTTACAATAAAGTAAATATGGCCTAGGTGGCGAGCTACTCCCCGAGATGACCACTCGATTTCCATCATCCCTGTGATTCTTCCCCTCTCAAACTTTTAAAGTCCGATGGTGACATAATAGCATCTCTTGTTAAAAAGTATCCCTCTGTAACAGATTAAATACACTCAACCAAGCTCTGTATAACTGTTTTACTCTCCAAGGATAACGGAATTCAACGCCCTCTGATGAAATTACGAAAAGCGTAATTAACTGCCTTTCTATTCATTTACATATCTGCCTGATACATACCTTCATGCCAAGTTTCGTAACAATCCCACTCTTACTTTTTGGTTTGCAAATTTGTAATGACAAAGGGCGTTTGTATACAGGATGATTATAATTAAAGTGACCCTATTAAGACCTCTCTGGAACCCCTTCTACTTATTGAATTTTGACAAAACATAGCACATACGTTGTATGGACAATGGGAAAGTAATTTATATAATAAAAAGTAGTTCACAGTTTGATCATTAAGGGAATGGTGGTACCTAAGAAGGACAAAAAATATGTCAGAATTGTCAAAATTTGTTCAATTACAGATTATATTCAACGTCTGCTCCATTAACATCAATTAAGTGTTAAAGCACATTACAGAGTGTTCAGTGGTAGAACAAAGAAACTTTCTACGAAATTCAGCAACGTGGTATATATATATATATATATATATATATATATATAATGCTGGTTTTCAATTTAGATGTAATCCTGATTCCTCCTCCATAAACATGATCTCTTAGGTATTCTCGTAACCAGAAATAACAGGGATTTAAATCGGCTGAACGTGGAGACCGGGCATCAAGGAAATTCCCTGAATATTTTACGATTCTCGGAAAAGTTAGCTCGAAACAGTCCTCTGACTTGGAGCGCAATGTGAGGAGTTCCTCACTCTTGCATGAAGGCAGTGGTCTGTATTTTTTGCCTGCTGTCAAGGGAGTTAATTGTTCCGTACACTCATTTTAGAGCTTGTTTTTGGACTTTGAGCAGTGAAAGTTTCAAAGATAAACGGTCCGAGGATAAAGTCAGCAGCAAATCTATACCAAGCAGTCTCGTAATCAGATTGCAGTGGTTGTTGGTGCAAGACATTAGGAGGTTAAGCATTCCAATTTTTAATTTTTACAGCTCCACAGACGATTAACGATCGGAACGTCCAAGAACTGCAACCACTGGCGATAACATCGCTAAAGTTCACCAAATGGTACTAAACCACAGTCGATTTAAAGTGAGAGAGGTAGCTCAGGCTTATAACTGTTCAAGAACGTCACATATTTATCACATATCGAACTAAGATTTCATGAGAAACCTGTCCGCGCGATAGGAACCGCGTTTGCTCACGTTGGACGAAAAAAAGTGTTGGAATGATCGTTTAGAACACACTATTGGAGTAGTTTAGGTGAAATAAATCATTTTAGAGACGATTAATTACGGTAGATGAAACTTGGAAACACCATTTTACCCCGAAGAAAAATACAGTCAAAACAGTGGACTACGAAGACGGAATTGGCACCAAAAATGTTTTTCTTTTTTGGCTAAGAAAGTGATGGAGTCATTATTTTTTGGGGATGGAGTTACTTTGATCGATTACTTTCAAACAGGAAAATCCATTAATGGAGCACATTCTGCATCATTACTTGATATGCTGAAAGCAGAAATTGAGAAAAATCGTCCACATTTTCCGAAAAAAAAAAAAAAAAATCTATTTCACCAAGACCATGCGCAATCTTACACCTTAGCGGTTGTAATGGTGAAAATCCTTAAAAAATATTGTTTAACTGCTTTACCATCCTCCTTACTCACCACATCTACGGCCAATCGACTTCTTTTTGTTCATTAGCCTAATAATTACTTTCCGAGGACAAATATTTTCGTCGAATGAGGAGAGCGTCAACTTCGTCCGTAATTATTTTGCGGAGAAAGACACCGAGTATTATTACATTGGGTTAAAGAGATGGGAGCATCGCTAAGTGAAGTGAAGACTTACAAGAAGAAAAATAAAAATAAGTCTAAAAAAATGTATCTCTGATAGGTCGGCCTTTTAGACCTACCCCATAGATTGCCGGCATCACATGCTGGTATTTTACGTTAAATTTCTAAGCGTTTTATTTTTTGTGTGTAAAGCTATTCCTAAAGCGATCTACTTAAGTACAGTTATGGTTGGCGAAAATATTTCTATTTTCATTCTCAACATCTTCGAAAAAACAGGATGCTCTATTCCTTCCTCCTTTTAAGACACGGGTTGTCGAAAACATCCTCATTGAGAGAACATTTTTATTACAGAAGCCTTTATCTTTGTCTCTTTGAGGAAACAAGGTGATTACCCATTCACAGCAGTTGAGGGACCTTAGATGAATCTTCTGTGAAGGGCCGTTCCGTCGTTTGAGGTTCAGACATCCACTTAAAAATTATTCACCCTATCCAATGAATGTCAGTAAAGCTACAAAAGGAAAAATAATAATAAAAAAATAACCCATGAAAATTAGGGTGTCAGATGTCCAGATATTCTGCTTACATTAGTGAATTTACACGATTTCATAATAACGCATGAAAATTTGTAAATATAGAAATAATTACAGAAAGAAATTGGTTGTTTCCTTTGTTTGTGAATAATATATGTACGAAATATTTTTCATTAAATGAATGCACAGGACAAATTGAGAATTATTAATTTTAAATGTACTAAATATTTATAATATTTTACTTTGAATTCTTTGAGTACTTTGCACCTTTGTAAACTACCCTACGTCTCTAGAAAACATTATGAAAAGTCCATATACCTTATAAGCAGACAAAACTATTCAAAAAAGATAACCAAACTCAAAATAGAAATATGTATAACAGAAGAAAGATATATACTTTGCTTTATATTTTATTTATATTTTCAATTGAGACAGGAATAAACTTTTTGATATTTTGTGGTAGACAGATGTAAAAGTTGACAACTGAAAGACAACTTTTTTTTATGAAATCAAAAGGAAAATATACTTTTAGAGAATCTGAGACGTGAAGAGAAACTCAAAATAGTTTGTTTTTCCTTGTACTTACTTCTCACGTTTTCAGTTCTCTATAGTTTATTGACACGTGCTAGAAAAAATACCATTTGTCTACAAAAATGTTTCTTTCACAAACAATTTTACAACAAAATGTAGAAAATGAAACTAGAGTCTAGAAATGTAAAATACACTGAATTACTCTAGAAAGGTAGAATTATTTTTTTTAATTATTATGTTTCAAAACGTAAATTTTATAGATTACACTCAAAAATAAAGATATGTTATCAAGAAATAAGAGATGCTTAATGTTTTTGTGTAACCATAATGTATGGTAAATAGTTTAAGAATTTCTAATTTACTTCATTCATAATTCATAATGAAATTCATGGTTAAAATAATATACAAATACATGGATAAACATAATTTTTCTGAAAATAAATTTAGTGCTTCACAAGAATTCAGATGACATTAAGATTTGTTAACATTGCCTTTAGATGACAGTAAGCTCTGTAAACATAGCATCACGCGTTACCTTTTATGTATTACATACATAACGATTAAAATTACTTCTGACAGTCTCATTAAAGAACTACAAAGATATTCGAGTTGCTAAGCTATTTAATTCTGTTTTGTCTTGAAGTTAAGAAATTTCATACACATAAGGTAGTAAAATGCTACTATATATATATATAATTGCGAAACAAGCATAATATTTCTGGAGTCTTACGCATAAACCAAAATAATTTTTCTCATGTAATTTAATAAAAATACTGTTCAATTATTCATTCCTTTCCAAAAATAATATACAAAAAAATTAAAATATAATTTTATTCAAAGAAAATTGTATATATTGTGATGAAGCGTGAATCATCTTCATATTTTCTTCTATCATGGTAAAAACTAATCAGAAGCGTTAAATCCATCTGGAGAAAAAATTAACTTTAGTTTATTAATTATAATTATACCTAATTTTTTTTTATTATAAGCATATCTAGTGGCGTTTGTTTCAGCTAATATTCAAGATTTAGTGAAAATTCGACACAGCATTATCGTTAAACTAACTCGTAGCGTGTATAGCTGCGACCTTTTTAAGGGTTTGCTTCTCAAAGAATGATGCAACATTTTTCATATGTTAAGCATTTTCTTACTGCACCAAAAAATTGTTGTTTTGATGTTTCCTCTTCCTATGATGGACTCTAGTTCACAACTTTTTCCTGTGAAACTCAATTAAATGAAATCTCCCAGTCAGAAAGAAGCTTATTCTTTAAAATCATAACTATATAAGACCAATGGGCTGGGGCATGCATTCCTCACCATCAGTGACTGCAAGCCTTATAAATCAATCTATGCTTCGTTATCAATCTCTGACATGAACCCGGACCCGATGTTAGTTGTAAAAATCAAAACGCGTTGCTAATTTTTCTTTAACCCTTTGAGGTGGTATGTAAAAAACATTAAATTTTAGTTAAAACTCACCTGATATGAATTAATAATGTTAAAAGGACACAATATCAAGCGGTAAAATTAATTTTTATTTATTTCCTGACTCTTAAGACCCGGTTTACATAATACACTACCGCCCTTTTAGGACATCTTATATGTATACTCATGGTTTCGTATTCCTTCGAAGAAATAATAAATACTTTCATTAAAAAGTTTATATTATTTTAGTTAATTTGGAAAATATTAGGATCACAAAATATTTTTGAAAAAAATGAGAGCTTTATGATGTATTTTTATTTCTGAGTGATAATTTGAGAGAAATTGTGTTAATTAATTTAAGTATAACTTTTTTTATACATATATGATTTTCATAATTTAATGATAAAACTATATTATAAACTTAATAAAGCAAATTTAATAGAAATGCATAAATAATTTTGTTTAAAATAAGACATTTTTTTTTTGCATATACTGTAAAGATATTTTCTTCCTCGCTTGTTTCTGAAGGTAACTCCGAACCAGGAGCTCTTTAAACATAACAAATTATTTTCAATTGAAAGCAATCAAAAGTCTACGTGTAGGCATTTTTTAAAAATATTTTTTAGAAATGTATATAATTAAATAATTAATTAAAACTAGATCATAAGGCTATTATAAATAAAATTAGGAGTAAGAGTAGATCAGTAAGAGTTCAAAAACCAGTCGTCCGTGGTAATTGTTCGCATCCGAAACGTACCCTCTCACATATGAGATGGATAGACGTGTCAAAAAAAAAAAAAAAAAGAAAAAAAGAAAAGAAAGAAAAAAAAGCCAGTCCTCTTTATTCTGAAGTATGTATTTAATGCACGCTGAGGGCCCTGTTCTTCTTACAAAGAGGGTAACTTTTTGCTGCATTGTATCTTTTGTAATACCTCTCTTTAATGATTTATACCTTAGATTCTTTGTTAAAGTTCACCGTTAGAGGTAATGAACCCCTACTTTCATCCCTCAATTGCAGGCAGCTTATTGTCTACTTTTCTTTCATGCTAACGCTATGCTATATCAATTATTGTTTGCAAGTCTCATGTCTATCAACAAAAACAAGTTCCTAATCTTCTGTCTCCAACCAGTTCTATCTTAGATGCCTGCGAAGACTCTCTCTCCGTCTTTGCTTTGTTAGATTTTTTTGCAATAACTTAGGTTTTGAGAAATCCTTCCCCCCCCCCTTTTTGAGTTGTCTTTTCGTGGGCATGCAAAACGTTGATAAATTTTTATTAGCCATCTAAGGGACTATTGTTTTAAGTGAAGCGTTTTGGTGTACCAGATCTCTTTTCAATTGTTTATCGTTTGCATCATTTTTAATTACATTTATTTTAAATAAATTCTATTTAGTAATTTTTCATTTGCTTTAATTGTAATTGCATATAGCTAATATATATTCAGTTTTTTTAAATTGATTGTTTGTTCTAATATTAATTACATTTATCTTAAATATATTGAATTTAATAATTTATCGTTTCTTTTAATTTTATTATCGGAAAAGTTTACTATTATTCATTTCTTTAAATTTCACCGATTACTTTTAATTCTTTTATTTAACTGAGTAATTTAAAAATAATTATAAAAAAAAGCGCAATATCTATAACTGTCTATTTAACTCTCTCTACTATATATATACACACACAAGGTACAAAATAATTCTTTCTCTTCCTGAATAGGAAAATAAATCTTTCTCTTCCTGAATAGGAAAATAAATCTTTCTCTTCCTGAATAGGAAAATAAATCTTTCTCTTCCTGAATAGGAAAATAAATCTTTCTCTTCCTGTTAGGTGGCTAAATACTGTTCTTTGCGAAAATTTGCAATATAACTTTTTTATTGATTTAAATTTATTTTCCTCGTAGAATAAATCTGGATATATATAACGTAAAATTGTATTTCTTATAACATAATATGAACAGAGTAATGTAAATCTATGAATAATCTTGCACATATCATAAACTAATATACACTCATGGACAAAAAAATAGCACACCAAGAAGGAGTCGTCAAAATGAAACGAAATTTTTCATATGTAATGACTACTTTGATATAAGTAAATGATTTGAAAATCAAAGAAAAACGATCATTTAATTCAGAGAAAAAGGCAAAAGAACGAAGGATTTAATATCCTGGTGAACCCCCTGTAGTGCGAATGCACGATGCGATCCGATTGGGCATTGAGGTATACAAGTTCTGTGTGATGTCTTGAGGCATTTCGATCAAATTTGCTGTAACCTTGCCTCTAATTCGTTCAAGCTCGTGGGATGCCCAATTCGCCGTTCCAAATGATCCCAGATAGGCCAAGAAAGGGTAGTAACAATGCGGAGATAGTCTTGTGACGCCCGTGCAGTGTGAGACCGAGCATTGTCTTGTTGAAAAATGGCTCCTGGGAGCTGTTGCATGAGTGGCAACACATGTGTTTGCCGGATGTCAATAACATACCACTGGGCTGTCATGGTGCCACGGATCAATACTAGGCGTGACCGTGAATTGTACCAATAGCACCCTATACCATCACACCAGCTGTGGGAGCGGTGTGTCGCTGTAAAGCAAAGGCAGGATTGAGCCGTTCACCACGGGGTCTCCACACATGAACACGATTGTCATCACTGCTGAAATTGAATATGGATTCGTCGCTAAAGAAGAAATGGTTCCATTCCGCTGCTGTCCAGTTTCCTCGTGCGCGGCACCACTCCAAACGGAGGCGACGATGGGAGGGCGTCAATGACAGCACACATAATGGGTGCCGCGATCCCTAATGTCCTTCAGCCAGGCGTTTTCGTAATGTTGGAGAAGACTAAAGGGGGCCATATTGAAGATGCTAACTGTGCCTGAATGGCGGCCGTTGAAGCAGTTGGCTGTACGCGTGCATTTCTTACGATGTGGCGGTCTTCTCGACGACTGGTCTCTCGAGGGCTTCCTGAGCCTGGTCTTCGTATAAATGACATCCCTCGGATCCACTGGTCCCAACACCTCCTCACAACACAATCAGAGCGGCCTAATTGACGAGTTACTCGCTTAGCTGACCACCCAGCTTCCATCATGCCGATGATTCTCCCCCTCTCAAACTGCGACAGCTGCTCATATTGTCTTCGAAAACAGTGTAATGGCATGTCTACCTCAGCTCTTCCTTTGTAAACGATTCAGCACACTCAAACAAGCTTTGTTGACCTGTTTTATACTCCACGGAGAACAACGTTAAACGCCCTATACCGGCTACACGTAATGCGCAATCACGCTGCATTTCTAATCATTTGCATATCTCTCCGACATGTATCTTATGCCAAGTTTCGGATCTTGAACCATGTGATTTCGATATGTTTCCTAAGGTGAAATATGCATTAAAAGGAACATATTTCGAGTCACGAATCTATGAAAGAGAAGGCTGTAGACTTCCTGAAAGAGCTGACAGAAGGAGACTTTCATCACTGTATCGAACACAGGAAGATTTGCACGGAGCGTTGTAAGGATAAAGGAGGAGTATATATTGAGAGCGATAAGAAATAAATACGTATAAATTTTTAAGAAGCAAATGTTGGTTTTTAAGTTATTACATATTGGTGGAAAAGCAACTGGACACTTTATTAATGCTTATTGTCAAAAGATTTAGTTTATATAACACCTTAGTGTATGTCACGATTCAAATTGCTTGAATATTTAAAAAAGTCTGGAAATGAATGCTTCAACAAAAAAGTGCTCGGCTTAGAAAAAAGCTAACTTTAATTTTTTCTATGAAATCAATTTTTTAAAAATTTTTGTGCAGCAAAAATTGCTATATTTACACTAAACTCAGTCAGTTGTCCTTATTTTACTCTTGTTAGATTTTCAAGTTTATATAGATTAAGAATCGTATGTCTTGTTTCAAAATTTAAACCCTTATGTTAATTGATCGAGATATATTTATTGATATCGAAACATCACAAGTCCTTATAGTATCAACACAACGGTGAAATCTGCATATTAACTCACAAAGTTTGATATTTAGTTATGCGATTTAAACTCTTTGTCAGGGATTTTGGATTATTTCCTTTTCTAGTTACATTTTTCAGTTTTTCACACAGTTTTAATTGCTGTCACAAGACGTATAAAATTACATCCAAATTAACAAATTTAAAATTAAATTTTTAATTTGTTTAATTTGTTGCTAATCATGAGTGGAAATTTGTTAATTAAAATTAACAAATTTCCTCTCATGATAAGCAACTTCATAGGCCAGTGATGAGAATATGTAAAAATTAATGCATCTCTACTGAACAAATACTTTACAACTATATTTTATGTTAATAAATATTAACAACGGCAGTAAAACTTGCATAATTTAAATAAATAAACAATTGTATAAAACATATCTAGTTTTATAAATGATTTTCTATCTTTTGCTACAAAGTATAAATAGAATATTTTGCTTGTGTTCTTACAAAGCAAAAAAAAAAAAAAAATCTCCTTTAATTTCTGAAAATAAATTTTTTTAATTGTGTTGGATAGCTACAAATGAAGGTAACACAATTTAATACATTGTCTATTGACTCCATCTTTTGTAAGCTGAAAAATAATTTAATGCTTTAATGGTATTACCTTTCAGATCTCTTCGAATCATTGTTAGAAAATTAAGGAGAAAAAATTCTGGATATAATTAAAATATATGAAAAAGAATATTTGAAGTTAATCAGATATTATGCAGTACAGCTTATTTTATATTTTACGCATTTACATATTGTCAAATCTTCCCTTCTTTTTAATGTTGCTTATTGTCATTCCACAGCAGGGTTAGACACTCATTTTGGCAATCAATAAAATTCTACCGTAAATTAAATTTTATCCACTTAAGTATTTTAATTTAAAATATTTGAATTTTCTTCTTTCCTGAACTGAGTTGTCTTGATACTCGTTTTAGTAACATTAAAAAAACCGTTTTTTGGAGGTAATAAAGAAAGACTCAAAACAAAGCCCGAAATTGATTTCCGAGTTTTTTGGACAATTAGGTTTCTTTGAATATTTATGTATTCTGTTGGATAAAGGTTTTTAAACGTAGATGAGAGATTGATTTCTTATAGTGATTTCTAAAATGAAGAATAAAGTAAAACTTTATAGGATTATCATTTTTATACGTTAACCTAAAAATGTTTTTTTGCAAAATTTGGTTCGTATAGATTTTAGATCTTTTTTTTAAAAAAAACCGTTAGGGCAATTTATTTTTATAAGCTTTGATTTAAAAAAAATATTTCATATTTGTAGAAAAAAAATTATAATTGGTTTTCATTCGCATCCTAATATAATAATGCTTTGAAAACTTAATTACTGATTCATTGATTAAATTTTTCTTACATTTGGATTTCATTTGACATTGAAATCTGTTGAGGAATTTTGTAGTAATACGACAAATACATAAATATTCAAAAGCAATACTTATAATATAATATGAATTATAATATTAAACTGAAAAAAATATTATTAATTATTAAAAATATTAAAAAAAAAATAAAAAGGCATGCTTTTTTAGTATACTTAAGAGTGGAAAGGGCTTTTTAATGAAAAATTTGTTTCATTAAAATTTTTTGGAGCGTAAATAAAAATCATAAAATATTAGAATAAATAATAATACACAAAATAAGTTAAGAATTAATATGACACTCCTAATGTTATATTATTTTGATGAAAGTTTAGCTGTTTTTATTTTTATTATATTGGGGGTGGTTCTAGCTCCTTATCGCATTACTCTTAGCGCAAATATGTTTTATTGTTACAATGCGATGATTTTTGAATGGAATCTCTAAATTTTTATTTAAAATATGTTACTTTTCAGTATACTAAAAAGACATGTTTATATTGTATATAACAATTATTTTCAATATATTTTGAAAATAAGTGACGCATTTAAACATTCAAAAAAGTATTTTGATTCTAAGGCATGCATTCTAATTTCCCTTTTTAATTTATTTTCTTGAACCACTTTCCTTTAATTTATATGAATAATTTAAATTCAAAATTTTGGTAAGGTGTTTAATATTTTTGTAGAAAAAAACGATTAAGATATATTTTGTACCATTTGTTTTAAAATTTTGTTGCAAAACGTACGAAGGCTAATCGGTGTCCATTATAGATCGATATTTATGATACTCGTACATTAAAAGCATAGTTCAGTGTCTACAAGCATTCCGAAAGCAAAAATTTGTAGAAAGCATAAACTATAAGAAGTTTTTATTCTTTTCTTTCCTTTTTACGTTCATTGACATATTCTTAAGATAATTTCTAAAATATTTATATATATTTCACAGAAGGTAATCCTGTAAATACATTAAGCCAGTTCATAAAAAACTCTTGCAATCCAAAATGACGTTGGGCTAGAAATTAAGCATCACTTGGAAATTCTCTATTCTACCAAGAGATGAAATGTATAAGTATATTGATTTTTTTAAATAAATTTGGTAATTATGCTACATTATGCTTCTATTTATTTCATTTTTACCATAATTTCATTATTATATTCAATTTAGTTACTTTTGAATGGGGTGTTCTTCACAACAAACAAAGAATCTGAAATAAAATTTAATTGAACTAAAGTAAGCACTCAAAACAAATGTAAAAATTATCACAGACACGCACAATATAAATATTTTAGAAATTTTTTAAAGACAACTACTATCAGCTGAAATTAATATTTATATAACCTTATAATCCACTCCTAAGAAAAATGTAAATAAATTATTAAACAAGCATTACTATAACCAAAACCTTAAGAATAAATAAAAACATTACAAATTTCATGTCTAAGTTTATCATTACTCTCCATGAAAGAATTCACCACCAAATTAAACATTGATTAAGTGATTTTAAGAAAACCATACCAAATATAAATTAATAAAAAATTACTACCAAGATTAATAAGAAAAAATAAAATAAATATTTAAAAAATAAAATCAAAACTATTTAAAAAACAAAATCAAAACCATTTAAAAAACAAAGTTAATAATAGATGAGAAAAAATAATATCTATAAGAATTAAAATTAGCCAAAAAACAAAATAAAGCTTGAGTCTAAACCTGTTTATTTATTAAAAAAACATTTTAAATTAAAAATTTGAACAATGAGGGACAGAGTTGGAGAAAAAAAAGAATAATATTAAAAACAAGAAAATGCCAAATGGAAAATATAAAGTTAGTATACATTAGAAAAAATATTTAATAAAGATAAGTATGATCTTCAGTAACAATTTTAAATTTTCTTTTTGAAAATAAAGAGGATATTCAGTCTTTGCACATGTAATATAGAAATTACTTATATTATTCTTACAATTAATAGGTAAATTAACTAATCTAATAGTTCTCAATCAATAATTATATAAACTATATCTAAAAATATTTATACATAAATTACTATCCAAAGAAGGCAGTTTATTAATATAGAAACAGTTGTTATCTTCCTTGAAACAAATATTACTGAAAATCCCATTATCAATTACTTCTAAATTAAAATTTAAGGAATATTCTGCATGGGAATTTATATTGGTTTTAATAAGATTTAAATATAAAGTATAAAATGTATGGAATCTATATTAGAATTAACTTGGAAAACAATAAGATGATCAATATATCAAAATAATTTGAAGCTTTATTGTTACCTATAAATTTATATTTAAATAAAATTTATAATTAAATAAATTATTAAAATTTATATGTAAATATTATTTAAACTATTATTACCTGGACCCTCTTCAGGTACACCTTATGTGTGCTTATAAGTTTTCCATTATAGCAACACAGTTTTCTCTTAGAATAAGATTAGTAAGAAATTTTAAATTTTCGTGTGATTTAGATCTATTAATCTTTAATTCTTTGTAATTAACCAAAATATCTATAATTTTTTAAAAAATTATTCATCTATTCATCTAAAAAAAATTCATCTGTTTCAATAGAATTAAATAAATTTTCAAAGTCATAACTATAAATGGAGTAATTTTTTTTATGTTTTATGGAGTTAATAATTTAATAACTATTTTTAACTATTGCAGTCTTATGAAAACTGTCAATAATATTTTGTGATTCTTTTCCATAAGTTTTCTAGCAGTAGTAATATAAGGTATTTGAACTATTAGTCATGCGCGTTGTTCTAAAGTTAATTGGTACTTTTTGAAATTTAGGGGTTATACATGAAAATGGGTATTTTATCAAATTCAAAATAAAACCTATTTCTTTACAAAAAACCTTATTTTTGCTATTTATTTCTCTCTATCACTATTATTACCATAACTAAAGGTTCCATTATTAATCCAGTGCTTAAGCGTCAAATCATAATAACATTTCTTAAAAATAATTATATATTTCCTTGGTGCCTTTTATCGATGACTCACACCACACACACACACACATATATATAAGTGTTTTTTCCAGAAAAAATAATTTATTGAACTTTTTAAATTAATAAGAAAATACTTCTTTCAATTCAGTGTTAACAATGTATTTTGTATCGTATAAGGAAGAAATACTTTTAGAGTTCTTTCCATTACAAATACTTATAACGGAAAATAAAATATTTAGCAAATCTCAATAAATCTTTAATTAAATTGTGACCCAGGACTTTTTGATGCATTAAAAAATTAGCTGTTTACTATACTTAGTGCTATCGTCATATTAACATTTAAAATATAAGCTTTTAACCGTTGATGCTAGAAATTTGTGCATGAGAGTTAATTAGCTACAATAATATTTAGTCAGTATGATAAGCTAAAGTCATGTAAAATCTTATTCTTGTCAATTTTTCTTGGGAAGACACTTATCTGTTAATTTTCTTCCGTAAATATTTGCCTCTGTCATCTTGATGGCAACATCTCTCAAAACGAGATCTCAGGGGGGAAATGACGAGAAATTATGATAGTTGACGTATTTTTCTATTCTCTGTTAATGTAAAAGAAATATTTGCTTAAAGAAAAAAATATAATGAATATATGTAACGCAAGGTTCTGTATTTTTAATTCGTTAGATTATCAAATTATCTTTCATTTTTTTGGAGATCATAGATTTTAAATAAACTTATACAAGCTTATACTTCTTAAAATTCAGCCAGTAATAAACTTATTAGAAATAATATTAGAATAATCCGAATAATAAAAAAAAATACTTAAAATTTTTTATTATTAAATGCTTTCTAGAATTCAATTACATGTTTTATGATTGATCCTGTTGACTCTATAACAATGTTTGAAACACAATAACTCCCAAAATATATATGGATCATCTTTAAAATGAGGAAAATTGGAGAACCGCAAAAAAAAATTAAATTAATTCCTTCTTTGTAGTATTAAATTATTTAG
>BMAW01017178.1:152308-224808 GCA_019974015.1 Nephila pilipes
TTTTGTTTCTTTAACAAAAACCACTTTCATCGATAACTTTAATCGCATTACAAGTGTATCGCAATAAGCATATAAATATACACAAGCCACATATATATAGATAATATATATATAGAGAGGAGAAAGAGTATATATATACATATATTTTAGCTCTTCATGCTCTTCTTTATAAAACAATCCTTTTAACATTCTCGGTTTTATTTTAATCTTTAAATACTCAAAACATACAGGAAAACCAATCAGGAAAACCCATACTAAATGCATTTACTAGCTCCCATCCAGTCCTAAGATATAAAATATCTTATATGTGTTTCTTCCTGACTTGTAGTATATTTTATAAATAAAATCAGGATAATCTCTTTAATACCTAAGGATAATAAAACATATACGTAGGCCTAAAATATATGAAATAATGTTCTTTAAAAATAAGTATGGTTTCAAACCTATGCCTTACAAAGTTCATATTGGAAAACGATTGATCCCAAACTCTAGAATCGCTCAAACAACAAGGATCAGTAAACCTATAAAACTCCCTTGAAAATAGATCTATCCTGAAGCATAGGTAATTACCTTTTGATGAAAGCATTTGTTTGTTTAAAACAATTTGTGAAATAAATTTTCAGTTTCTTAGATAATAGAAAAACCATTTAGAAAAAGTTCAAATTTATATTTATTAATATCCCAATGGTCAAGTTTCTATTTTATTAAAGTTGCCCTGAGATAATATTTAAAATGTAGATTAAGGGTAAGCAAACTTTTATTTTTATTTAGAAGGTATTCCTTTTATTTAATAATTTATTGAAAAGTAAAGGCAACTTTAAAAATATTAGTTATGAGTTTTTATTTTGCTTCTCATGAAATTATTTATTTTACATTATTTGGGAGTCGTCTTATCTTTAGAATGAAGGTACGGAGTGCCTCGCAATCCATCGAAATTCAAAGAGTTTTCTTTAGAAGGCATCATGCGATCCACTGCTACGCAGCTGTCGTGTATCCACCACTCTGGGATCATGATGCGCTTATATCTTCCTTTCTTCACTATTTTAGGAAAATCTCCTTTAATTGCATAGAACGCGACCTTTTATTTTGTCTATACTTTAATAGATAATACTGAGCCCAGGTCCCGCCTCCGATTAACTCCACATAAAATTGTGAGACGTCAACAATTGGTAGTAACTTCAGTAGTAAAACTTTATTTGAGTAAATGACTACCAAATCAAAACCACTTATGAATCAATGTCAATGAGCTTTAATGGTTATAAAAAGATTGTCAATTGTTGAACACCATCTTAATCGATGCCATCTGTTTCAAATCACAAGCAATTTCTTTGATAATCTCCTCGCATCTACGGCAAAACAAAGATCTGTAAAAATATCCTATCGCTTGTTTCCAGCCACCGATTTTACCTGAATATGGATTTGTTTTCATTTATTCTCGAAGCAAAACGATGAACTAATTCTTTATAAATCAGAAACATTAACAAAACAGCTCCTGACATATTACCCAAAACCAAAACATTTATTCTGAAGCCCGACATTTTATTCCAGGATTCCATCAAAAGTGGAAGTAATGTAACCACTTTCTCCTTAAGACACAGTGTGTAAGCATCCAGTAGAAATGAGCGTGGATCAGGCATTAACGTTGAAATGAGAATCAGCCCGATCTATTGGTTTATGGAACTTCATAATTTTGTAGATTCAGGGACGCTTAACGAGTGACAATAATTTTGAGCTCGGATCCAAGACATCATTCATCTATTCAGGTAGAATCCAGCAATCTGGTAAACAGACAAAACAGATACATGATGATCCGACAGACGACCGGGCGAAGGTAGAGGATGACCTGACAAAATGGATATTTGATATTGAGAGATCCAACGGAATCGGTTTAGAATCGATTTGTTCTATTCTAGAATCGCAGTCCTCTAGTACACCGAAAAATGAAAACCGGGACTGAACGTCGGTAACTCATTATTTCCTGGAACACCACACTGGTCATCAACCCAGGAAAGCGCCGAACCCAACATCCAACAGAAAATCTATTCTTAGTGCTGATCAATTTAACGTCACGCCAATATCAGGGTAGATGAAAGCAACATTCATGCTCGATCCAACCAACTGTCCTGCTAAGACCTGCTCCAGACGAGTAACCTTTCCATAACTTCACTAAAAATCAAAACGCAACGTCAGTAGAATCTTTGCTTCCCACCTACATATCGATTTGTTACTTCTTCTACATACGCACCATACAAATCGGGGAATCATGGATATACCGCTTTATCCACTTTTATCCTGCAGATTCAGTAGAAATCACTCTATTTTATTTCGCAGTTACCATCTATTCTTCCGGTTTCCATAAGCCTTATAAAAACGCAGAAATCAACTTCATTATATGAATCCAGCAATACGTAACTGAAATCCAGCGCACGCCGCCTGAATATATATATATATATATATATATATATATATATATATATACATATACATATATATTTAGTTTTCATGTTTCTTTTATAAAACAATTTTTTTAACATTTCGTTTTATTTTAATCTTTAAATATCAAAACATACAGGAAACAATCTTATCAGGAAAACTCATAC
This sequence comes from Nephila pilipes, assembly GCA_019974015.1. Classification (NCBI taxonomy): domain Eukaryota; kingdom Metazoa; phylum Arthropoda; class Arachnida; order Araneae; family Nephilidae; genus Nephila; species Nephila pilipes. Next base: position 154,909 of record BMAW01017178.1, read on the forward strand.
TAAATGCATTTACTTCAGTTTCTATCCAGTCTCATGATATAAAATATCTTATATGTGCTTTTCCTGACTTAAAATATATTTTTATAAATAAATTAGATAATCTTTTAATACTCTAAGGGATAATAAAATATATAAGCGTAGGGTTTAAAATATTATATGAAATAATGTTTTAAAAAGGTGCATATTTTCTAAACTCTATAAGCCATAAAATTATTGCTGGAAAACATTGGATCCCACAAATTTCTAGAATGTTTCAACAAATATGATCAGTAAACGAGAAATTTCTTTGAAATAGGATTTATTCCGAAAGGCTAGGTAATTACTCTTTTTGATGTTACTTGTTTGCTTAAAAAAATTTGTGAAATAAATTTTTCAGTTTCTTTAGATAATAATAGAAAAAAAAACCATTTAGGAAAGTTCAAATTTATATTTATTAATATCCTACCTAATAAGTTTTCTATTTTTATAAAAAACCGTTCTGGAGATAAAGAATATTTTAAAATGATTAAGGGGGTAAGCAAACTTTTTATTTTTATTTTAGAAGGTATTCTTTATTGTTTAATAATTTAATATTGAAGAAAAGTAAAGTAAATTTCTTAAAAATAGTTAGTTTATGAGTTTTTTATTTTGCTTTCGCGAAATTATTTTATTTTACATTATTTGGGAGTCGTTCTATACGTCTTTAGAAATTTTAAGGTATGGTGCTCGCACCATCGAAAATTGTTGTTTTTAGAAGGCATCATGACTCACTATGCAGCTGTCGGTCTCAATTAATCGTTTCGGGGATCATGACGTGTTTACATCTTTCCTTTCCTTTCTTCATTATTTTAGGAAAAGTTTCACTTCATAGAATCCACCGTTTTGTATTTTGCTCCATACTTATTACATAATAATGAATCCAGGTCCCGCCTGACAACTCCACATAAAATGACGTCGACAATTCGGTAGTAAATTTCAGTAGTAAAATTTTTATTTGAAAGTAAATGACTACCAAATCAAAAACCACTTATGAATCAATGTCAAATTTGTTTTGGTTCTGTTATAAAAAATTGTAGCGCCTAATTGAAAGAACAATTTATCTTAATGATGCCATCTGTTTTCAAATACAAGTACTTTTTGAACTACCCTCGTATCTACGGTAAAAATAAAAATCTGTAAAAATATCCAATCGCTTGCTTCACAATTGATTTTACTCTGAATAAGGGATTTTGTTATTTATTTCGAAGTAAAATGGAGGAATTACTTTTTGTAACAGAAACATTAACAAAAGAAGCTTATTATAATATACTTCAAAACAAAACATTTATTTCAGTCGACATTTTTATTCCATTCATCAAAATGGATGCACAAATTACTTTCTTAAGACACAGTGTGTGTATCTGTAGAAAATATGTGATTGTGTATTAACGTTGCAATGAGAATCAGCCCGATCTATTGGTTATGGACCTCATAATTTTTAGCTTCGGACAAGTAACGAGGACAACGCTTGAGCTGACCATATCATTCATTTGGTTTGTGTAAGAATCTAGCACCTGCACCTGGCAACAGATAAAGCAGATATGAGGATCTGACAGATGGTCAAGTATATAGAGGAGGACCTGACAACGATGGAGGATGGATATTGAGAGATCCAACGGAATCGGTTGGAATCGATTTGTTTTGTTTTGTAATGTGTCCCTTAGTATACTGAAAATAAAGAAATCGGGACTGAATGTTGTAATCATTATTTTTCCTTTTGAACACCACACTGGTCATCAATCCTAGGAAAGAACCCAACATCTAACAGTTTGCTTTAAAGATTAATTTAATGTTACACATAATATTAGAGAAAAAATATTTATGTTAATTCAACTAACTGTTCCAGACGTTTCAGATGAAAATTTTTCATTATTACTAAAATCAAAAATGCAAATGTTGTAATTTTAAGCTCGGATTTGCTACATATTGATGAAAGGCTTTTTTTTATATACCATAAATAATTAAGGGTCAGTTTTGTCCATTTTTATTCTGAATTTCAGAAATACTTATTTATGTAGCAATATCTATTTTTCTCCGTTTATGTTTATAAATGAACAATCATTATATGAATTCTGAGGTATTTGAAGAAGTTCTTAATTCTGAGCAACCAAATTATATTCTTAGGCAAACGTTGATATAAAAGAAATCTATGTAAAGGAGATGAAATTTCTAAAATTCCTTATTTATAAGGTTTATACCATGAAAAAAAAACGTTACATTTAAGAAAAGAATTATACACTCACGCACAGACACAGGAATAATATGGAAAAAGCGCTACAAAAAACACACACTTTGTACATAATATTGTTTTCAGTATTATCGCAAACCTTTGTATTATACTTTCAAATTAAAGAGTTTCAGTTGCATTTGTAAGACAATATTAATTTTCACTTTCATTTACATTTGTAAACTTCTAGGAATAAAACTCTTCTCTACATTTTCAATAAGATATGTCTGCATTTTCAAGGCTAACATCTGTCTCGTTTTATCCGAGCATTGCATACAGCACATTGTGATCGATGTTCTATGATGCGCATGGAACAATATTCGTACTTGCATTTTGGGAAATGATCTGAATATAGAGAAGGCAAAAAAACGTTGGTCAAATTACTGTCTGAACAGTAATTTGACCAACAGTGAACTGATGCAAATATCGTATTTAACGTGGGTTGCATTTCAATGTAAGACCGGGAAAAAGTGAAAAAGTCTATTTTCGTTTTAGAAAGAATGCAAGAGGTGAGATGGCATCTTTTTTCCTGCTGTTTCAGCTCTGAAACATGCACATATCAACTAAATTTAGGTCTTTTATTATTATTATTTCTTATTGAAATTTTTCAAGTAACTCCTAGGAATTGCATTATATTAGGGATTTATTCATAAATAAAGAAAAATGAATGATAATTAAAATATATTTAGACATTTTCATATTTGTATAGAGATTATTTAACGATTTCGAAGCATTTATTTCGACGTTTCCAAGAAACAGTTTCTCCATTTTTTCCCATTTATAAATAAAATATATACTGATTAAGTATATTCATGGTGCTTCTTTTTTATATGAAATACAGGACCGTGTTTTATTTCAATCAGGAATGATTAAGAGATTATAAAATTAAAGAATATACATTTTTGAACATTACTAGCAAATTTATTTTTAAAAAACTCTACTTAAAAAAGCTTTTTTCAGTGTCCACTTTTAAGCAGTTAAATGAGAACAAAATAATAATTTAGAAGGAAAGTTTTTAAATTATTATAAATTTAGATTGCTGTATCAAAGCTTGAAATGTATACGAATAGAACAGGAACTGGAATTTTAAATTCCAATACTTTGCTTTGTTAACTCTTATTACTTGAAATTTTACAAAAACGAAATTCTGCAGAAAAGTTGTCAATTTTTGGCCAAAACAATATGTGACAAATTTCACTCACAATACAATTTTTTTCAGAATTTTATGTTTCATAATCAATTTCACTATTATAAAATGGAATCTTATTTGCAACATTTTTTGCTAAAAATCATTAGCAAAAGATGCTAATGATTTTTAAAAATTATTTGAATTACTTAAGCGTTGAATACATTAGAAACATTTGATAAAAATTAGTAACATTGTGTATTATAATCCATCTTATGGAATTAACATTGGTCTTATTGACAACACAATTTAACTTAAATTAAATGTTCCTTAACGTTTTCTAAAAATCAAAAATGAAATAAATTTGAAATAAGATTAAACATAGGAATGAACATGAAATGAGAATAAAACATTAATAACAATTCAAAAATATAAACTCTAATATTTTATCAATATGAACGATGTGAAATTGATTAATAGAATTATCTGTAGGAAATGATTACATAAGGCAATATATAAATTAGTTGCCAGATAAATTAGGATCTGTGATAGTTTATTGAATTAAAAAAGGGAAGTTTAATAAAATTACATCATACATCAGAGAAGATTCTTGATATTCGAAGATCTGACACGATCAGAAGCTTATGCAATCCACGTGATTGTGATTGTTCATTAACTTTTCAACGAGAAGCGACACGCGAGCTATTGTCGACGAACATCTAATTTTGCTCCTCGGTCAAATAATGAGGACTTTATTTGAGCTGGTATTTCCCTCTCCAAATTTCCACACTCCACCAACTTAGGACTTGAATGAGATTTAAAGTGCATTGCTCCTACTGTACGAAATACAATCTATAATTGTGTGCATGGAAAATGATTCTAATAATGTGTTTCCAGAAATCACTGCGGACTGTTCTAGAATCAATCCTGATAATAAAGTGACTGGTTTTATAAACACTATTCCAAAATTCGTTTAAATACAATCTGATATAAAAAAACATTGCAGTATCAAGAAAATGCCGTTCTATTGCTAAAAACACAGTTGGATGAGATAATGGTTAAGAAAAAAGACATTTTATTACACTTTTTCAACAATAAGATTATTTATTTCAGTATCCAATCCTTTTTAAATGATTCAGTCAGTAAGTTGTTCTGTATAGAAAAAGGCACTTAAGCTCGCGGATAGTGTCCTGTGTAAGTGTAAGTGGGAAATTGTTATCACTCTGGAATAATTGCACACTCCTTCCAAACAGTTTCTGTATGTGTCTATTGGTAGATATCAAGCCTTTGATATCTACCAATTGACATATTGATAGATATATTTTTGACCAAGAAAAGCAATAATTTCAAAGCATTCTGCATATTTTTGCTGACGATTTTGATTATTAAGTGTGACGAGCATTTTGTACTAGTATTTAAAATATGAATGCAATAACCTTCAAAAACACAATGAAATTTTGTAAATGGTATTGCATGCAATTTTTCTCTACTTGAAGAACGTAATTCAATGTAACAAGTTCTCAATTTGTAATCTACATTGATTATTACAACTTCCAATTTACCCCTATATATATATATATATATATATATATATATCAGTCAATAATATTAATCTTCGTAAATAAATTGGGAACGAAGGCTTTAGTTCAAGCGAAAGCAAATAAAAAAAATTTCCACTTAATAATTTAGACTTATTTCTTCTTTTGTTCATCATTATACATACATTATACATATATTATAAAATTATCCAACTACTTAATAAGAATAGGGAAATATAGTTTAAGACGGAAGAGTTAAGTTCAGAATTAAAATACTTTACAGATAATTAATACAGCTAAGTAAACTTGAGTAATTTTTTAATCTGTGTAAGATATTTATTTACGATGAGTTTACCAGTGCTTATTTATTCCGAAATAAATGCAGCTACATTTTCTCCAATGTTGTGGATATATTTCAGATAATTTAATTTATTTGTTCTCGCTTGTTATTTTTAGAAAACTCTTTAAGAACGAAGAGTTGTATCGGATTTGCAAATAGCTACATGAATTGCATTTGTAATATTTCTTGATGAATATATACTCGCAGTGTTCCGAATTTTATGATGATTCAATTTCATTAAATTATTCCATATATATATGAATAAATATATTGACATGTCTTTGAATTAGGGATAAACGATGCTCTGCTAGTTGTGTAGAGCTGCGCCTCCTTTATGAGCACTTGAGGCTGCTGTAGTAATTGCATATATAGCTAATACTATGGTTGTTAATAAGTCATTTCATCTAGTGGTAAGGGTAACCCTCCTGAGTAAGACGCCTTCAGTGGCGGCCGAATAATATGAGCTCGAAGAATAGGCCATTCATTTTCCAAAATTTTCAATAGAACTAGTATCCTCGAGGTTAACAGTTACAAGAGTATCGAGGTCGACAATTACAAGAGTATACCGAGAATACGCGACTTGTAGGAAAAAACTTGTGATTGGGCAAACTGCAAGGGAAACTTAGCCTCGAACAAGCATGGAGAGACAACTCAGCCGTATTTTACGCATCAACCGAATCCAAACATAAAGTCAAATTACCGTCCAGCTGAATCAAGGTTACCAATCGTGGTTAATATATTGACCGTACCACCCTCACTATGGGAATTATTCACGAGAACACCGCTGCTCAATGCAAGTTATCGGGCACATAGAGACTGGACTCTAGAGAACTGAAAACAAGTGGCCAGGGGTATTGACTCTCCATTCCGATTACTTCACGCCGATGGAGGCTGAGAATATGGCGTCAATTTCATTACGCTGAGAAGTTCTAATTAACAGTTAAAGATTTTATAGAAAAACAATAAAAAATAAAAAGGGTTTTAAATTTTTAAGTTTTTTTTTTTTTTTTTAATTTTTATAAAAGTACTTGGAGCAATTAATATTAGGGTCTACAAATACAAATATTATTTGATTAAATATACGGTATAAATATTATGGATATACTTCGTAAACATAACCAACAAACATATTTAGTTTAACATGGTGGTTCTTAAGTTAGTGTAAAGGCTCTCGAGAATAAGTTCAGGGTACATAATCAAACATGTTCATATTAGAGGTAAATATGCCAGAAAAAGTTCAGGGTACATTAATATATATATATACTGCTGTTTGTAGAAAATGCAACACCATGAAAGAATCATCAGAATCAAATGAAATTTAATGCAGAAACGACTTGTACTGATACAAATAAATGATGAAATTTTCAAAACAAAAGGAACAAATTAAGCGTCCGAAATCAGTATTTGGTGCAGCCACCATGCGCTGCAATAAGTGCTGCTATACGACGTGGCATGGAGTCAAACAGATGTTGAATATCTGCTTGAGGAAGAGAATTCCATATCGCTTGTATGCGCAACCAAAGTTCGTCTTTGGAAACTGCAGGACGCGGATCACGAGCGAGACGCCGACCAACCATATCCCACACGTGCTCAATAGGTGACATATCCGGTGAATAAGCAGGCCAAGGAAGAAGTTGCATGCGTTGTGCTGAACAGAAGTCTCGAACAGTCCGCGCAACATGTGGGCGTGCATTATCCTGCTGAAAGATAGCTCCAGGGATGCCTTGAAGGAAAGGAACGACTTCGGGCTGTAGCACTTCACGGACGTACCTGTTGCTATTGAGATTACCCTCAATTCGTATCAAATTGGATCGTCCATGATACGAAATCGCACCCCAGACCATAACTCCGGATGTTCGACCACTATGTCGTTCAATAATACACTCAGGAAGGCAGCGTTGACCGGCATAACGTCTAACACGAACACGGCCATCATGGGTCCACAAATTGAAGCGTGATTCATCTGAAAAGACAACTTGGTGCCAATCAGCTCGCCTGTCTCTGTGCTCAAGAGCCCACTGCCGACGCAGCCGTCGATGATTCGCCGTGAGGGGAATCCTGTATAAAGGCACCCTTGCACGCAATCCACGGCGCAGCAGACGACGACGAATTGACGAAGCCGACAATTGTACACCTGTAGCAGTAGACCAACGTGCTGCCAGCTGCCTGGAGGAAGCTGTGCGATCATTCACCGCCATGCGGAGCAGGTGTCGATCATCGCGCTCTGACGTCACCTTCTGTCGTCCAGTGCCTGTTTTTCGAGTTGTTCGGTGCTCGTCGGTCCACTGCTTCCAAACTCGCATCACTGTGGAACTGTTCCGCTGCATACGAGCTGCTATTGCGCGATAGGAAAATCCTCCTTCTCGAAGACCGATTATCCTCCCTCGTTCAAACTCCGTAAGTTGCTTGAATTTCTTATTCTTCCGTCGTGGAGGCATACTCAGGTCTCACTAAACGTTTGCCACTAACAAATAATCATAGACTTTTTTCAACGTCCCGCTACAGCACTTTATTTATACGCTTTCAGCATCAATTCAGAGGGCGCTGCGCGCGCCGCGCACGCGCGATGGCTCTGAAACTTTATTAATTTGCATAATATCCTATAATTGACATTTGCTGCGAATTTCATTTGATTCTGATGATTCCTTCATGGTGTTGCATTTTCTACAAACAGCAGTTTATATATATATATACTCCATAACAAAAAAAGAATGAAGCAACGAGAAGGTTTTGCCTAATCGTAATGAAATTTCGTATGCAAAGGCAGTTGGGTCGAACATGTAAATGCTTAAAATTTGGTGTCCAATGTACGAATATCTGAGATAATGCGCATCGTAACTGCGCATTCAGCAGGTTATAAAAGAAGCGATTCTTAATCTGATGGTCAAATTTTCTGTTGCATTGTGATTTAAGATAGCTTTCAACGACTAAAAAATGCCTCGCCATAGGATTCGAGTTCATTAAGAACAACTGTCAGAGTTTGAAAGAAGTCGTATCACTGGATTTAAAGAGGCAGGTTGGGCAAATTGATAAATCGCTCGAAACATGGGTTGAAGCGATGCAGCGATTAGAAGAAGATGGCAAGAATGGACAGACAATGGCGGATTTACCATGATGGTAGTGGTCGACCTAGGGCTCAGAAGATTGGGAGGACCAAGTGATTGTCAGATCAGTGGTCACAGCGCATTATTCATTGTTATCACCCATGAGACATGCAACCACACACGAGTGCCCACCATGACCATTCACAGATGGCTGATAGAGCGAAATCTACTCTCGTACCGACCGCTACTCCACCTGATACTCACGCCTGCACACTGTCGAGCCAAATTACAGTGGTGCTTGGCTCGATCAGGTAGGAATGAGGCTGACTGAGGACGTATAGTGTTTAGCGACGAATCCCACTTCCAACTGAGTTCTGACGATCAACGAAGATGTGCCTGGAGAAGTCCAGGGCATTGTGCCGATTCTGCTTTCATTATTGCACGCCACACAACCCTCAACCAGGAATTGTGGCCGGAGGTGCCATTTCCATTGATAGCTGGACCCTTTAGACGTCATTTGAGGTACACTTACAGCACAGCGGCTTGTCGATGACTTTCTGAGACCTGTTTTGTTTCCGTTCCTTTTGCAATACCCTGGCGATATTTTTCAGCAAGATAATGTCAGACTACATACGGCAAGTGTTACTATGAACTGTCTTACAGTTTGTAAAACGCAATGAAAAATGATAGAACATTGATGACACAACATAAATGACAAAGGATAGAAAATATTAATTTATTGTGTTGTAAAAGTTGTATAAAATATTTTTTAAATAAGCGTATTTACCCTAATAAAACGTTGTAAAGTGTCGGTGATAAAAGTACAAAAATGTACTTTTATATCTATAGTTTATAAATATTTATAGTTTACTAAAGAATAATTTTAAGAAATATTATAAACTTTTTTCTTCAACTCTCATGAAATGAAATGTATATTCGGTGGAGATATATGTTTATAGTTATCTATATATGATTTTACATTATCTATAAAATGTTGGTGTGACTGAGTCTGTTAAAAAAGTATAAAAAATATATTTCGATTATAAATATTTTAATTTCGCTATAAGCATACTTCATAATTTGAAGTAAACTACTATTAACTATAATAGTTTACTTCAATTATAGCATTTTTAATATGTGATACTAAAAAGGTATAATTCTTTTATTGTCTCACATCTCCTTATGAAACAACTTTATTTTAAAACCCGATTGTATTATCGAAGTTTTTGAAAATACTTTAAATGTAAGAACAAATTACAATATAATCAAACAAAACAAATTGTATGGATGGATGGATAATTAAGTCTGAGTTTAGTACAAAACTAAAGTATATGTGATTAATGTGTTGTTTTATACTATGCAAGAATAAATTTCAAACCATATTCTCTTTCAAGTAGCAAAGTTACCTTCTATAAGGTATAGTTAAAATGCTTAAAATACAAAAGCCAAAATTGATCTTTCAAAATGTTTAAACGATGTCACCTTGAAGATAATTTAATTAAAATTGCATTTAAAAGGAATTCAAAAGTCATGAAAGAGAGAATTTATAAATCTATCCCATAAGAGATAGGATTATGATTATTAATGGGGATTATATACTCTAATAAGCATACTTCAGTCTCATATGACCAGTTGACATTATAAGGGAGTAATTGACATCTCCAATGCTTATAAAAATATTATTAGAGTTATCGTTAATTATTGGAGCAGCACATTAATTTAGTAAATGAGGATATGTGCTTATTATCTGAAATATTAAATGAGAAAGTGGTTTTCCTCTTTTATCAAAGTTTGTTACATTATCATTTTTATTTTTTTTAACAAACATTTATTATTCAGTTGCTTAATATTGTTTCTTTATAGTACATTTCAGTGTTATTCTTAAATGATATGTATAATTTCCAAGAAGCTTTTATATAATTTTTTTTTCTAGGTATTTTTTGTTAACGATATCTCCATAAACTTTTTTTAAAAAAAAAATGGGAAAATCATTAACTTTACTGAGGGAGTAACGTGCAATATTCTTATGGTAAAATTATATGCGTTATAAAGAGTAGATTCACTAAGTTTCAAAAGGGCTAATTAAAATAACGTAAGAAGTACTTTATTTTAAGTCAAAGCTAGCGAAATATGATTGAAAAATTATTGTGTGATGAAGAATTTCTCAATCAATGAATTTGAAAAATTAAATAACATAAAAATAAACAAAGATTAAAGGAAAACAAAATATAAATCAGTAAGTGAGAATAATATTTTCTAAGAAATTTTACAAAAGCACCAACATTTGCATTTTAACAGACTGTTGACTTTTTAGTTGAAATTAGTATATACCTTTTTGGTTCCACAATGATAAATCTTAATGAAGCCATTTTAAAAGATTTTATGTTTCTTTTGGAAAGAAAAGGAACTATGAACGCATTTTAAACAGATGAGTTTCGTATATCAATGTAAACGTTATTTACATAAGCTACTTTCATAATAAATGATTATATTCTAAAAGAGGGTATAATTCATCGCAATACAATCAACATCCCTTGGAATTTTACAGTAAGAGATTTTATTAAGAATACAATATATACTGAAAATTAAGGAAACACGAATTAATGCGGTAATCATAAAATGTACATTCTTCTCTTCTATTAATTAGTCAAATAGATAATTTTAAAGAAAATTTGCATGGAATTAAAACTAATTTGCTTAAGGCGGTTCCTTTACGATAACCACATGTAAAGTTTAAATTTACATGAATTCTGATGATAATAATGTTTGTAATTTAAAACTCAAAGTAATTATTTTGCTTAAAATTGTTTCAGAATTCAGCAAAAGCAATGTAAAGTATAATAAAAAGAAAGTTACCTTAATTGGTGCTTTTTAAAATTTTATTTCAAAGCAAATAATTCTAACGTTGATTGTAAACTCAATGGTGTTAAAATTGTAAAAAGAGTTCTTATGATATGCCTTAAGAATTATCTCAGATTAAGTACATATTAATGACGAAAAGTTATACAATCTTAACATTCAAAACTTTCAAAATAAAAAAAGTCAATTATTACATTAACATTTAATTTGAATGTTATACTAATATTAGAAATTTATAAATTAACAATAAAAAGTGACTGGCCAAATGCTATAAATGAACAATTTACAAACATTAATATCAGATGTACATTATTAGTTTTAAAATTGAATAAACATCAAGCATTTTATTAAATTCGCATGATGTAAGATTGCATTACTTTTGAATCAACAAAATCTAATAAACTAACAAACACATCCAAAGGGATGGCAGAAAAGTAGGATAGGGAATATATAGAAACGTGGCAACATAGCGTCATGTTCTATTTATGTTTTTCATAAAAATCTCTAAAGAATTCCTGAGAGTTTGTGGCAGACAAACGCAGAAGTTCAAAAACTGAGATATAAGGAAAATAATTTTAGCGTTTCATAAGATCAAAGGGAAATACACTTTGAGAAATCAGACACGCAAAAGAATCCGAAAACGAATAATTTTTGTTCGTATTTTCCTTCTTTCAACACATTATAAGTCTGATGTTTTGTGAGATATTGGAACGTCCGACAAAACATTTGTTCGTTTAAATAATTTTTGATCACCATAAAATAATATAATTAATAATTTGTGTAACAGATAAATAGATAAAGTTTTATATAATTTAAACATTAATGTTTCATTTGATATGTAATTGAAAGAGAAATAAAGCAAACTTCTTAGACAAAATTTATTTATCTTTTAACACACTACTTATCAACATCATATATAAAGCTGAAATAATTGTTTTAGTATCTAAATATTATACATAAAACAAAACAATTGCAGGCAATGAATTTGAATCCGCTATTTTTTTAAATAAAGATTTGAAATAATTAAATTGTTATAAAAAATAAAATGTCTATTTTGCAGAAGATCTTTCTCACTCACAATTAAATGAAGATAGATAGCTTATTATAAATAATGTTAAATACTTAAATATCTTACAATATATATATATATATATATATATATGTGTGTGTGTGTGTGTGTGTGTGTATGCGAATGTGTGTGTAATGATTTAACTCTTAATTCCGATTAATTTTTCACTATAATAATTTAATTTACTAAATTTGCCCATTCTCTCCTTTAAAAGATAATGTTCATCCGTATTTTCTGATCCCTTCCAAAGTAGCATTTTATTTATTAGATTACGCACTTATAAACTGGTTAAATACGCTTGAACGATTATAAATCTGACAAAACAATCCCTTCAGATTCTCTATTAAGATATGTTTCTGACGTTTCAAATAAAATTTTTCTCTAATATAATAAAAAAGCACAACGAAAAACACTCTCCTTTTATTCCTCTCTTGATTTCTTGTGATGAAATAGTCTGTAACCAACGGCAGAGTGGAAATTGTCTCTCTCTCCGCTACAATAAAATACACAATAATTATTAGATCAGCTGTCACAGCGCCTGATTCATCATTATCAACTGTCAGACGTGCAACCCGCTCACGAGTGTCCATCTTGACCATTCACAGACGGCTGATAGAGCGAAATCTACTCTCGTACCGACCGCTACTCCACCTGATACTCACGCCTGCACACTGTCGAGCCAAATTACAGTGGTGCTTGGCTCGATCAGGTAGGAATGAGGCTGACTGGGGAATATAGTGTTTAGCGACGAATCCCACTTCCAACTGAGTTCTGACGATCAACGAAGATGTGTCTGGAGACGTCCAGGGCATTGTGCCGATTCTGCTTTCATTATTGCACCCCTTTAGACGTCATTTGAGGTACACTTAAAGCCCAGTGGTTCGTCGATGGCTTTCTGAGTCCTGTTTTGTTTCCGTTCCTTTTGCAGTACCCTGGTGATATTTTTTCAGCAAGATAATGCCAGACCACATACGGCACGTGTTACTATGAACTGCCTTACAGCCTGTCAAAAATTCCTTGCCCCTCTTTCCGATCGAGAGTGTATGGGATATGTTGGGAACGCGACTGCATCTACCAGGGTATTTTGATGACCTACCCCGACAATTTGAGAAAATTTGGCAATAAATACCTCAGGAGACCATCAGGGAGCTTTATCACTCTATGCCTCGTCTTGTGGTAGCCTTCATCGAGTCTAGAGGCGGTATTACACCTTATTGAGCTCCTTACTTTGTGACTATGTAACTTTGAAATAAATAATTTAATTTTTGCAAAATTTTAATCATTTTATATTATGTACATAATTGTTCCATCCGCGAATTTTTGTCTCCATCGTACAACTCCTCCTTGTTGTGTCGTTTTTATTGTTGTAAAGTATATATATATATATATATATATATATATAGAGAGAGAGAGAGAGAGAGAGAAATAGATAGATACTTACAATTCGGCTAATTTTAAATATCGCATGAATTTAATACAGGGACATTTACGAAATATTTTATATGTTTAGACAAAAAGAAATTGTAGTTTTTAAAATACCTGTATAAAAAGTAATGAATCTTTCAAACATTAACTATTTGGAACTAATACGATTAATCATCTATCCCATTTGAATGTTTTAAAGCAAAGTTTGAGTGATTCGAATTCAAACGATATTACATCTATCAATTTATGTAAAGTAATTAATATAAATGTTAAAGAAATAAACTTTCGTCCAGAATACATGAGCAGCATGATAGTTGAAACTTTAAAAGAAGCGTTCCCTTTTTAACCTATGAATTAAAACGATAGAATAAATTTCTGCAATTTTTATTTAAAAATCTTGAATTACTATTTTATATGACAATTTAAAAGAACTAATATTCTATTAACCTCATTTATTGATTTGAAAATATATGTATAATTTACTATTTGTAACAAACTATCGTCGTTATGTATATTAGATATAAATATTTTATAAAGATCAGGTTTAAAATATTTTGTCATATTATTGATTTTCAATCAAAATAAATTAATAACATGTGGAGCTCCTCCTTTATCAAATATAATTAATGAGAGTTCTACTTGCTTCAATAATTGCTACTTGCTTCAATAATTGTTCTACTTGCTTCAATTCTACTTGCTTCTCTATGGCGTTATTCCAGGGAAGGCGTGGAGATCCTGCATTACATTCAGAATAACCTAAGTAGCCCATTGATTCCAGTTTGTATGACAGTGGTTGGAATTCGACCAGTGCGACGAGCAATATCACGGACTGATTATCAAAATTCTCGATATTCAGCAATCCTACATCTATCGAATACCAAAACTTACTGGTTAGAATTTCTTCTTATTATTCGGGCATAATATGATATTCTGAAGAAACTCCGAACATACAAAGCGCTTTCCGAATGAGAGATCCACAACACAACTTTTCTTTTATGCAGTATTTCAGTTGTTGTTTTGCCCTCTTTCGTCATTTAAAAGCGCTGAAATATTAATCATTGGCCAATCCTAACCTTTTCTTCCTTCCATGTAATTTTGACGTTCGTCAGATATTTCACTCCTGTTATTGCAAATTTAATTATAATGTTTCCACAAAGTTGGAATTTGTTAAAAGAAGCAGTGAGAATAGTAAATACAGAAAAAAAAATTTTTAGTTGATAAAGTGTTTAAATTCAAGTTAATTATCAATAAAATTTCCTTTTTTAAAACTCATTTGTGTTTACAGTATTGCATTTTTATGATTATTTATTTAATATATTATTTTTATATTTGTATGTATGCTTAATTATATTCTATTGGATTTACCCATATATATTAATACACATCAGTCATTTCTGCCTTTTATAAATAGTACTTTTCAGATTAATATTTAATATTTTACCTAAGCTTTTCTTGTTTCAAATTGCAATTTTCTTATAATACTTAATATTTATATTTTGATTAATTAGTGTTTTTATCGCTTACCTTATTTATTTATTTACAGAATTTATTTTTTCATATTATTAACAATTTTTATTCCTAGATTGAAAAGGACTTTCATGCAGTGACCTTAAGGAACAAGTATACCTTCGCTAAAATCAAAGTATGGTAATAAACTTTATTTAAGTTAAAGCTTAAAACTTGCTTGTTTATAAGATAGGCAATGTAATACCATGAATGATTCTTATAATCGCACATGTTAATTATATATATATATATATATATATATATATACTATTTTTACCCTCTGTAATACTGGGTGTGCTTAAGCAAAATTACGTTTGCATTTTCATCTAAAAATAACTGCTAAAATAACATATTTCTTTGTACTCATATCAATGGGATTTAACTAAAATATTATTAATTTATGAAATGGAATGCAACACACACATTTAAAAAAATAAACATTCTTGAATTAAGGGGCTTTAGTTAATTCAAAAATTAAGGGACTTTTTTATTTCCAGCTATTTCCACATTTATGTTGTTGTTTTATTTAAAATATTTTAGCACAGTTTGTTGTATATTCATGCTTTTATGTTGAAATGGTATCAATATATAAAAAAATCACGCAATTTCTAGAAAACTGAAATTAATCCATTTACCAAGATTTATAAATTTTTGTTAAATGGTGAATGACTTTCAATTTTAATAATTTTATTAAATCTAAAGAAAAATATAAAATTTTCTTATTTGTTGGTATTATCTTATGAATTTAAATGGAATAAAATATTTTTTGAAGGATATATGCAAATATTTATGAAAGAAAACATGATTTTAAATTTTGTTTATTTCAATAGTGTAAAAAAAAAGAATTTTGCTGCTTCATTGTAGTGCTTGAAGTACAATATCGATTTACTTTCATTCTGATGGAAAATATTAACACTACCTTAAATATTCTTTATACTATCATTTACGATATTTATTTGTTTCTTATTTCTTACAATATGAAATATTTATTAGTAAAGTCCATTTCTAAGCTGAGTCATGTGAATTGTTTACGCTATCTGATATTTAAGAGCTTAGTTTCCAGCACAAAAGTTTCCAGAACTATCTTTTACTCTTTTTTATTATCAAAGACAGCACTAAAGGTAGCATTATCTGTGACTAAAAGTAAAAGTTAATTTAGTGAAACGATTTCACTTTCTTCACTTACTTCTTCGTACATAAGGGTTCGAGACATCCATAACAAGAACTTCGATAATTGACTCCACACCACTTAAGAATGACCTTTAAAATCCATTTCTCCCTTTCAAAAAATAAAAAAAAAACATCTGTAAAAATCTGGGAAAAATGAAGCAAATTTTTAAATAGATATTCCTCCAGAACATTTTAAGTAGAAATGATTTCCTGGAAAAGAGGTTGTATTGTTTTTCTAACACTAATCAAAGTTGTCATATAAAATAATAGCATTTGTTTTCTCGAAAAGGAGCTGAAAAGTGCTTCGGATTGTTATCAATTTGGATTTGACTTCCTTATAAATTATTTTTTTATATGTTTGATATTTTACTCTCTCCGATTTTTCCTTTTCTTGTCTATGTATTAGTGATTGTATAATAAAGTAATAATTGATGAAATTCGATGCATCATAAAAAACATACTCGCTGTCAAATTGAATTTGAATTAAAATCTTAAAAGAAAATTTATGTTTTAATCTTTGTAACATTAAAAATAAATCAAATCGTAGTTTTAGTTCTTAATTAATTTAAATAGTCTCTAGGAGAGCATAATAGTAATACTAATTTATATCTAAATGGAATAATCATTTTGTTATTTTAATTTAAAATTTATTATGAAGTAAGTACATTTTGATTTAACAGAATAACTCTAAATTTTACATTTACAATTTATAAAACTTTTTAAGTAGTTTTAAGGATTTTTAATGAATCACTAAGAATATTTCTGTCTTCAAAATTTTTGTCTCAATGTTTTAATAAGTGTTTCTGCTGAATAAAATAATGTATTACATTTAAAATTAATAAATCTATAGTATTTGACATATTTAAGAAACATTTGAAATGTTAATTAAGATTTTTTAATTAAATTTAATATCTTTGATAATATTAATAATTCATTCATTATTATAATACTATAAACAATACTTTCAAAGTGAAGTTTTTGAAATAAAAGTAATTTATTAGATTTTATTTATATTTAGTTTTGCCTCGTGATATGAATTACATTCAGCCAAAATTTTACTCCAAATTTATGCTTATTTATCATGTATTCTATAAATTTACAGCATATATAATACGGAAAACAATTTCTCCTATTGTTATAGCATCACTCACTTTAAAAAACGTTTAGATTTTTACTCTAAAGGGGAGCATAACTCAGAAGTGAGGGCAAATGTGTCGTTTTTAAATCGATTGGAATTTTCATCAAATCACAAGAATGGTAGAAATGTTTCGAAATAGTTTCACGATCATAATACTAAATACTAAAGAACTCACATAACGTTTTGACCATTAGTTGATCAAATATAGAACAACGCATTGCTTCTCTTGGATAAGCCTGTGAGGCAAAGGATCCAATTCTTCGAAGCTAAAGTCTCACGAATCCAGTTTGAAGTGGCGATGACCCTCTTCAATCTTACATCTTTGAATATTCTTTAATATGGATTCGGATAACAGCAGAAACCAAAATGAAGTTTAATTTCATAGAGATTTAATTACCATTGAATTATATTTGGAACATGAAGATTGTCTAGAGAAGTACGTTAATTTCGTAATCTATTTCTTCTTCTAAGAAGTCCAATCTTTGTTGAGGAATTTTGAAATCTTTGAATCCCTATTTCCATCATCATCACTATAATTTCCATCAATTTTATGAAAAAGACTTAAGCACTTATCAGTATTATGTCCTTTTGAACAAAGTATTATAAAAAAGCTGACACACACAAGTAATTGTCAAAACTTGAAATATTGTTATTGACTCGTATACTCTCTTATAATGGATCTGGAAATACGCACTTGCTCGAATGGAATAAAAAAAAGGTAAGCTGAAAAAAGAGGGTGTTTCGATTGCAGAGTGCTCAAATCTGTATGAAAGCCTTTTTGACCACTTTGATCCTTTCAGGTAAAGTGTTAATTTATACGCTTGTAGTACAATAATGAGAAAAAAAATTATGATGTACTGTAAAATCTCAGGAATATAATAAAAATTTTAAACTTACAGGGAACAGACCTAAATGCTTTAAGCATAATTGCTACTTAAAGTTTCTTGAGGTTACAATAACCACTCCGGTCGTTCTAGCGTTTATTTAAATGAATTCTCAGCAGAAAGTGTCTTATTTCATATTTTCCGATCAGTGTAATCAAACTTAAAGATTAATTAATATTATATTATCAGCCAAGTCATTTAAAAGATTACAATTGCAGTATTGTAGAGATTATAGTTATTCAAAACAATAGTAAAATACAATATCAAAAACATGTTTTAAAGAAAATGCAACAAGGAAAATGCTTTTAGGGAATCGGATAGATAAGCTAAAGTTATATATACTGTAGCAATCCCATACTACCGTTTTGCGAGTAGTGCAATTTGCCAGAGCGCACGTGTTAATTACGGCTGTAGCAGATATCCACCTCATATCTAGAAGAGTATGTCAGAATCGTCAGAATACCTAATAGGTAAACACAAGTCGGATTCCCCAGGCACATCTAAGAGTTATAGTTGTTGGGTCCTTCTGGAGCTTGGGCTAAGCGATCACCTTTCTCTTGCGAACAGCAGGAACCTTGGGCAAATTCTTCGTTCAATTTAGGGGGAGTTACAATCGGAGCGACTGTCAGTAGCTACTCTTAATGTATAATTTCGTTCATTAACTTTCAATGCCTAAAAGTTTCCCTTTTCTCTGGAATATTTTAAATGAAAATGGGTTTGGTTACGCCAGAGATTTATAGATAGTGTCACTACTCACTACGTATAAGCGCATGAACCAATGATGGAAGATCTGAATGAATGAAGAATCAATCGATGAATGCTAGGAAGTAGCCATCGAATGAAAATTCCTCCTAAAATACTGCACTTTTTGCATGAAGATTTAATTTGATAATGCATGGATGAGTGTTGAGGAATTCCTGAAGAATTGACCAGAAAGACACAGACACAGGTTGTGAACTATATCCGTCACTGAAACTGCAATGTCTTCCTTGAAACAAAATTGCATCCTTTATAGTATAATTGACAAGATTTCTGGTTAACACAAAGTAGTATTACATTTTATGTATGCCTTAAGCTGTTGGTGCATTCTCTAGGTAATACCATTCACACAACAGAATTAAAACTCATAATCGTTTTCGTCTTGTGTGAGCCTAGAAATTTTATCAGAGCTGGAACATGTTACTCAAAAAATTAGCTTCCCTATCTAAAGTCATAATTTCTGGCACTACAGAACGAAAATTTTAACGAGTAATTTTAACCAGTATCTGTGCCACTATTTCAGCCATCTGGCTAGATTTAAGAAAACTTCCCGTGTCCGTTGGAAAATATATTGATTCAAGTTAAAATATCTTTATAAACCCAAAGATAGTGGCATATGCCTTATCTAATCAATACGAATGGTTATACTTTGAATCTGGCAACCTTAAAAACCCCATGGCGATTTGTTGTTTTACTGGAGTTTAGATTTCTGACATGGTGTTCAAAATTTGTTCCATAACTGAAAATCTTTATTTAAAGACTTGGACGATAAACACTTTGCTGGAGGATATCAAATTTTGCTTTAATACCTACTTGTGTGACAAGTTACGCAACACCTACAATTTTTTTTGGTGAAATATCTCAGAAATATGTTCTAATTATATTTGTCAAATTATCCCAATGTTTTAGGAGATTTGTTGAGGATTAACTGACCTGCATCAACTTTAGACTAAAATCAGATTTGAGAAAATATTGCTTCTTATCATCCGAATTCTGAGTGGTAACCCTTTTGTTAAATTCCACCGACTCGGAATGAGTAATTGTTGAGATTCATAAAAGACATTGACTACTCAGTTAGATAGAGCCATATATGTAACGAATGTTTGTTATGAAATGATTTATACACTAGGGATGTCAAATCTGCCTATGTGAATTTTTCTCGCCATTTTACCATTTACAAATATGAATCGTTTGTACTCGTAAGCACCACGAAATCATGGCCTTTAATTAAACGACAAAATGATTTTATTATAGAATACACTGACAATAGTTCTTTATCTCAAATACCATATTTAAGTTTTGAGGATTTATTATACTGAAAAGAAACCTAGGGGCTCAACTTTTTCTTCGACATGTTTCAACAATACCGCCCCAATCGCAGTCTCTGAAATATTAATCACAAGTGATAACTAAGAGTTAAGCTTAAGGTACTCTAGTATTGTTGTCTCGAAATGCTGTTGACGCCAATCAAGGAATTACCTTACTGTAAATGACGTCATGTCACGGCTCAAAAAAAAAAAAAAAAAATCAGAACTAACCGAGATACCGACGGCATGAGTAGATTGATAGCCTTGCAAAAATTTAATTTGTAAAAATGTAAAATATTTCAATGTAAATTCTTACGTTGCATATTTCTGTTAATATCTTAAGAAGGCTTAAATACAGATTTATAAAATACTCTTTAGTATATTTTACTTATGAGCTTCTGCATATTCTTTCAAGGCACTACAATTGTAGCAGTTGCGTTACTGCTACAATTGATTACACAATTGATTACACATGCTCCTTACACACATTGATTGCCATCCCAGATTCGTTGGCTCCATTAATCACAGCCGTATTATTTTTCATCCTGTCCCTTAGTGGATATGTACCATACCTTGAGGACTCTATGTAGACCTCAAAATTGTTTGATAAAAATTTAGCATTTCTTGAATTTAGAAACTTGCACCATTCCGCATTAGTTTTGAAAGAAGATTTTCACGTCAGGCATTTAATCTATCAGGCATAGGAGGCAGTATGATTGCGATTGTTTATTTACGTCACACTGAAAATCAACATGAGAGCTATTGCAACGGACCTCATCATTTTGAACCTCGGTCAAATGACGAGGACGACACCTGAGCCAGCACCTCCTTCCTAAAATTGTCCCACAGATCAACAAGAAAATGGCATCAGCCCTACTATACGGCAAATTTTTGGTGGCACTAGGACTCGAACACACGAATGGACGAAATCAACGCCAGTCACGAGTTCACGACCATGACCAGAAAGCTATCTTGGATACTATAAGACATAGGAACAATCTGCTAAAACTTAAAAACGTAAAAACTATTGTTTGTGATGATCAAACAAATATTTGTGTAGATTCATTTTAATCTCATAATTCTTCAATTTCTGAAAAACTCTCAAGATCCAGTTTGTGCTTTTCCCTTTAATTCTCCGAGATTACCAAAAAACCTAGCAAAATTCCATCGATAAGCGATTTGGAAACACTGTGTTACGTTTTTCAAACCAAAGCACATCTTAATATATTCTAGGAGTAACAAAGTGTAGTTATGATTGTGGGCTTAGTATCATTAAATAATGTGGTTGAAATATTTGGCATACTATAACTATATTAATTTTAATAAACATGACTTTATCGTATAGACTCTTCAAAAAGTATAGAATATATAAAAGTAGATAAAGATCGGAATCATTATTACGTTCAATTTACGAAATCCGTCGTTAAATTCTTTAATTCTCGTAATACTTTAACATAGGGAATTAGCAAAACTTTCCTAACTAAGCAATTTCTTCCCAACCAAAATGAAACGTGATTATTCTAATTAGAGGCAGGCAGAAGTAATGTGAAGTGAGCTTGATAGAAGAGTATATAATCAAAGAGAAAGCTTGAGGACGGAGGTTGGGTGGTACTAGCATTGAGCATATACCTTACAAGCGGTTGACGATATTCAAGAGTTCCAACGGGCGATAGAGATTGTAATGTAGTGAAGAAATAAAGTTAACCTCAACTGGGGAGATTTTGGTAAGACGATATTCAAGAGTTCCAAAGGGCGATAGAGATTGTAATGTAGTCAAGAAATAAAGTCAACCTCAACTGGGGAGATTTTGGTAAGACACTATTAATTCAGTAATAGTTGAATGGGTGAATATACCTAAGATGTTATCCAGGAGAACACGTATCCCTCTAACATTATACTGCAAGTCTATTGAATAAATAGTTGTGTGAGATTTATCTAGTGTCTGTCTCTGTAGGTTATTGACTTTCAGTGTTAGTTATATTTGATTGAGTTATGGTACAAGAGTCAGGTAAAAAAAGTGATTCGAAATAAAGTTTAAAATTTAGGTTTTCGGTCAGGCTAATATTTACAATAATGGATGAGTCGGTGATACATAAACGTTACGATAATTTTAATAAAATAAAGAGGAATAGCATAAGAACTATTAAATATTCTTTACATACTCAGATCCATTATAATGATCGATTGTCCTACCCAAAGAATTTGAGTCTTTCAGAGCTTAGACATATCGAATTTTAAAACACTAGTGCTCTTCGCATTACAATACAATATTCAGCACTGTGCGATGCATTGCCACCACTAAATACAAGGTCTTTTAAGCTCCCGATACTTATTCAAAATTTGGCAATAAGGAGATTAATTAGAAATTAAAGTTAACCGTGATAGGTTCTCAGTTGAAATAACTCAAAGATGTAACCCTTTTAACACTCAACAAAGTTCAGTTATTAATTAATGATGATTTTTAAAATTCACCCAGATTGAACGTTTCCAAGAATTTACTACTACCGATCAGATGTGAAACATTAGCAACTGATAATGTCCATAGAAACCTCCATCGCGAATCAAGATCAATACTTAAGGTTTTGTTACCGTAACTTTTAATCGTAAGTCTATTAGCAGCCTGCAAAACGCATCTTTGTGAAACTGCAATATGTTAAATTCCAGAGTGTGCAACTCACAGCAACATTTCTACATGTTTAAAATCGAAAAACATTTTTATATGGAAGGAATAAGGAAATAAAATAAGTTATAAGGAAATTACATTTAAGTTATGGAGTTATAAGGAAATTACAGTTTTGTCGTCAATTTCTGCTAGATTGTCCAAATCTAGGGCTGGATATAAGTTTAATCTGCATAGCATTTTTATACCATTCAAATCCGCTGTCTCATCCTTAAGGAGTTGTATAACCAAAACAACTGAAGTAATAAAATCCAAGACATTGTTAAAAATGGGAATATTCATTCACTTGATCATTTATAAGTGACAATGCATCTAAGTTATCATTTGATACGTATGGAATATGACGTATTGAAGTCGAAAGTCTTCTTCGCAATCACTGTTATTTCAAAACATTCCCACTAACACTTAAGAGCATGTAAGAAATGTGCTATGAATTTAATTGTTGATAATTTTTCGAAATACTTCATTCAAAATTATAATTCAGTAGCGTTATTAAAAGTGACGTAATTATTTACGAAGAAATAACATCATGTGCAAAATTAATATCGCAATTCATCTATAAAAATATAACGATTTGTGGTTAAAAAAAATAAATAAAAATCTAATTATTTAATAGATGTAGTTATTTGGTTCAATTTCATACAACGCAGAATGGGAAAAATATTTGGATTAGAATATATCTTCAACGTTATCTTAAGTGGTGATGAAATTTGTAGAAACTAATTAAAAATCAAGTGTTAAAAGTATTTGGAAATGATGTCCATTTCACAAATTTTATACACACACGCACACACGCACACACACACACACACACAATATTGAGTATATATATATGTACTGCGATCAAAATTAATTTGTATATTTTGCCACCATGAAATGTTGAATGAAATGTAAAACACTGCTTCGAAAGAAAGATTCAAATCTTTGTTCGTCGAATACATAATCGTATACGTGGGGAGGCAGAAGTCGAAAAATAGATTTGTTCAAGGCGTGCTGTAGTCAGCATTTCGTTCAGCACATTTCACTCTGATTTCTTGGTGTTTTTGCAGCAATCACTTAAATTAAAAATTCAAACAGTAAATTTGAGTAAACCACTAACACTTAGGAAGATGGAATGAGGTCGCGAATTTTAGGTAGGCTAAAGCTGCCCCAAGTCCAGATTTGCAGAGAATTCAGATTTAAGCCCAGCGTCGTCGAACTTATAAATTTATGGAA
This sequence comes from Nephila pilipes, assembly GCA_019974015.1. Taxonomy (NCBI): domain Eukaryota; kingdom Metazoa; phylum Arthropoda; class Arachnida; order Araneae; family Nephilidae; genus Nephila; species Nephila pilipes. The sequence goes on from BMAW01017178.1 coordinate 179,214, forward strand.
CCTGGGCAAGTTCTTACAAGAAATAATGATGGCCAGAGAAGATTGCCATTTGTCCATTAAGCGAGGTATAACAAAGATGCAACAGCTTCTCAGGTCCAAAAGTTGCATGTGGACATGGGAACCTGAGTTTTAGTTTCAGAAGACTTCACAGAGAGGGCTGGCAAGGAGATTTTGTGTTCCACTCTGTCATGCAAACAGAAGAATCCGCTTAAAATTATATAGATATAATAGAGATTGGATCATGGATCAATTAATGACCTTTCTTCACGGATGAGTCCTGGTTCAGCCACCAGTGATTTTCACTGCATTTTCATATGGAGATGACCAGGACCCACTGAATGCACCCGAAGTCCAAGAAATCGACCATAACGGCAACGGAGGCTTCTGAGATGGTTTGGGCAGGCACCATATTGATGGTCGCACACACCTCCATGTCTTTGAAAGAGGCACTGTGACTGCTGAGGTAGGGATAAGGTTTTGGAATACTATGTTCGCCTTTTTCAGAGGTGCAGTTGGTCCTGATTTACTTTAAGGGATGGCAACGCGAGACCACATAGAGCTAATTTGGTCGACGAATTTCTGAAAGTGGAGGATATTTGCCGAATGGATTGGCCCGCGAGATCTCAAAGCCTTCACCCTGTAAAGCACGCCTGGGACTTTCTGTGGAGGGCAATTGCTAATCGCAACGCCTACCGTGAAGCATCCAAGACCTGAAAATGGCATTACTGAACGAGAGCCAATTGCCATAATGAACTTATAAACTCTTATTTCCAGCATAAAATCACAGTGAGAACTGTATATTTCAAGAGGGGACCATAGCCCCATAACCAATTTTTGTTCTATTCTGCATGGCTGTTTACAATTATGACTTCTATGAGTGCAATGCACGATCCTGCGTGTGTATTATAACTGTTGAATGATTACTTTTTCATATCAGCCTTATGTACAAACCAAATTTCATTAAAATATGATGGTTAATAAATGTGAAACTGGTATAGGTAATAATGACAATCAAGATATAGAGTACCGTTGCGTAACTTTTATAAGTAAATCTTTTTGTTAAAGTAAATTCGAATAGTATTTTATTAATCATAGAAGCATGATTTCAATTAATAATATTATTAATAAAATGCTTTTAAGCTTAATAAAAATATGAAATGTATGTTATATAACAATAATATTTGTAAAGATTTACAGAGTTTAGGTGAAGATAATTTTATGTATTATAAAGAGTTTATTGATGAAGAAAATCAACATTTGATTACAGATAAGATAAATATTGTTAGGAATAAAGAATTACGAAAAATTATAAATAAATGTATTTGTTTTAGAATTATTTTCTCCAACAAAAATAATTTTATTAAAGGATAAAAAAGGAAGCCTTGATAATTTCTTAACAAAATTAGCAATTATGTATGGTTTACCTATTGAGGCTTTTAAAGAATATAAATTTTATAATAATGAAGAAATGAAATACATGAATTTTTCAATTAATAATAACACTAAGATTATAGAGCTTTAAAAAGTACTATTATAAAGTTAAAAACGAAATTCATTATTTGTTACATTGATAAGATACCAGAGCATTATACGATTGTTTGTAAAAAATTATGTTGATTCGGCGTATAAGCATTTAATTAATAATAATGCCTCTTTAATACTGTTAAAATAGTTATAAAGAAGTAGCTATCATAAATAAAGTTTTATAAAAGTATAAGTTATACTCTGAATTTGATAAAATTCATTTACTTACACACACTTACTTCTAATTCCTAATATTCACAAAGTTCTATTAAATTTAGAATTGTGACTAATGGTTCAATTACAAAATATAAGTGATAATACTTTTTAGTATCTTGATGTACAGAAAAACTTTTGTTATTTACATTATTATTCTGTTTTTCTCTCCCCCACCGAACTTAATATTTCTTTTTGAGATTATGAACATTTTAAAATGAACATTTTTTTTTAAAAAAAACCCATCAGAATTTTAACTTATTCCTTATTAAACTAATTGAAGGACGTTGAACTTTATTTGTTTTTTCTAGTTTAGTTTTTAAAATCAAACCTGTATGAAGTTAATCATGAGACACATTGAATTACATACATAAATAATAAAATTTTTTAGATCCATGCATTTTTCTCAGACTGTTTTATTTCATTTGCATTAATCATAATATAGATAAAAATATTATCTGAAATTAAATTATTGATTTTTCTTCGAAGAAAAATAGTGTTTGTTCGTATTAAATAGCTCTTCAAGGCAAAGAAAATAATTATTTCATGAATACTTTCTATCAGAATAAAAATTGGAAAAATGCATTCAAAATTCTTGAGTATAATGCATTTAATTTCCCGTAAATGCAACTTGAACTCTCTTCCTTTGAAGAGCCTGGAAATAACTAGCATTCTAATGAAGAAGGAGAAAGTTGGAAACATGCATTACGTAAAAAATGACTTAAAAAATAAGAATGTTACTCTTATGTGACATGAATACATTAGAGCAATTCCATAAATAAAGTATATTTAATAAGAAATACGAAAATTCGTTTATTTTCAATAACTTTTACTCGAACATCATTTTAAAGCTTCAATTTTATCTTAAGATAATAATTATTTTTGTCGGTATATTTTTGTAAGCGTAGTATCAATTTTTGCACTCATATGCCGTACCAGTCCACCAACATATTGTTGAGGAAGTATAGAACCTCATTTTTCAACTTGTCTTAGTGGTAGAATCCCGTTCGGTTGAAATGATCTTTCTAATTAGGGAATATATGATAGTAACCGGGTGATAAATCCAAACTATTGGGTGGATGAGTGATGATGTGCCATCCAAACTGTTGTGATTGAGCGATGGTTTGACAAGCGACGCGGAGTCAAGCGTTGACGTCGAAAATGCATGAGCCCCTGCTGAACATTCTCCATCGCTAATTTTGAATAGCCTATCTGAATTGTTTCAGTGTTTCACAATACCTTTCAGCTTTTCTTTTGGTTTCAGAAGTCTACAAACAATACCCATTTCCTTACGAAAAGCCCAACTTGTAGTGATTATGTTTGTATAAATTTTATGGCATGTTCGAAAAGGAATGCTGTCACTCTTAGATGATAATTGTATGGTCTCAGGTATCATGTGGAACACTAGAGTGTCGTCATTCATGTCAATCAATTCGAAAAACGTTGACCTTTTGAGCTATATAAAGTTCAAGAAACATGTCGGAAGAGTCAACTTGTTGTTGGTGGTGGTTTTCTGCAGGCATTTGAGGTATCCATTTGCGCATAATTTTCCTATATTGAAATTTTTGAGTCAAAATCCTGTGAATGATTATTCGGGAAACCTCTTAAACCAACCCAGTTCTCTAAATAAAATATAAATATGAAATGCGTGAAAAAAACAGAATTTGTTTGTTTAATCTCCTAATTTTGTGTTTGCCACTATATATCCCTAGAGGATTCAGTGCCACAAATTCAACCAACCAACCAACCTTAAGCCAAAGTAAAGAGAACTTCCAGTGTGATTTACCGATCTTTATGTATGATTTGCTGAGCGTTGACGACTTTCGTGGCCAAATTTTGAGGATTTCCGCATATTTCTTTGTCGTGAATTTCAGTACTGTTAATTGCAAACACTCTACCCCTCTGACATCCACGCGCAACTTGTAATGCTATTTGTTATATGGCGATGAATTTCAAACTGAGTTTGCGTTCAAAACCGAACACTTGGCCAAGCGCTTTCTCTATTACGAAAGTCTGCCAAGCCAAGGCTAACCGATCCAGAGAAATGCATGTAAACTCGTTGGAAATTGGGGAAGCAACAAAAAGAAATGTTTTATCAACAACGGTATGAACAGATCACTTGCGTCTCTATCGCTTTAGAAACCTTACTTTTGGGATTACTCTGAAAAAATGGAATCCAATTATATTTCAATTATTTTGAGTGCCAATGAATCATCAAACACCAAATTAGAAGAATAAATCTTGAAAGAATAATATTTTTTATTTCGAACGGATCAATGAAAACTTTAACAAATAACACAGTGTTGTATATGTTTGTTTATGTTAATACGAATAATTCACAGTAAATATAAATTTATAAGAATAGAAATATTTTGAGAAAGTAATTGTAACCAAAATAAAAATCACAATTATATTTCTTATAACAACATAGATTTTGTTACTCATAGGAAACATGTTTATTTAAATCTCCATAGTAAATAAAGCTTATTGGTATGTGTGCTTTTGTTATTAAAATTATGATCTATTTAAGGTAAATCAATTTACTTTGAACTTAATCGAAAAATATACAATGTTACACAACAATAATGCGTAGTTTAATATTTAAATGTAGTATACATTATGATTATGTAGTATGTATAGCTATACAGTATGATTAATAATTTGCGTCATATTGGTTTTGCGAACCATAAATATATTGTGAAATGAAATTGATTTTTTATAATCGTTTAACATCACAACTGATTTTTATAAAAATGCATACATTTATGTAATATTAAAATATAAAATAAACTAATGTTAATATTTATGTAACATTTTGAGAAGTCACCATACAGAATAAATATAAAAGAAAGAAGAAGAATTTGCATCCACTTAAACGAATATGAGTATGTTGATATTAATTCATCACTATAAACGGACTAATTTTAAAGTAAACAAAGAAGATTACAAAGTCATCTTCGAGAGCAAAAGTAATATTTTGAATTCCAGGAATTTGTTGAAAATGAATACATTACAGAGCTACAAATAACTTTTATATCATAAAATTGACTTTTGTTGAAATATTTCATTACGTTTAAATATGCTTTGAGCTGTAATACGTAAAATAATAGTTCATAAATGTAAATTTGAAAAAGATCGTGAAAGTATTCATATGGGAGAAATTTCTGTAAAAGCGAACAAACGCTTAAAGTAAATAAGAACTAGATTATTTCTTTCCATTAAAGTAATCAGAAATATATTAAACCTTTAAGTTTAATGATTTTTTTTTATTTTACTCGTATTATTTACATACATATATGAATATGGTTTCATGTATTGTTTTTGCTCATGAGTAAGAATTTGTTCAGTAAACTCAATTCAACATATACTGAAAATGACCTGTTTCAAAGAAAAAGGATTTTGCTGTGCTAATGCATCTAAAAACTTCTTTCTTAATATTAAATTCTTAGATAGACATAAGGCTTATCTATCTTTCAGAAATTTATATTGAAAGCGAAGGATTTAGTTAATATATACCAATCGTGTAATTTATTTTTCAAGAACTGTATTTTTCTATACTTTTAAGTTTATATGAAAAGATAACTAACAGACTCCTTACGGTCGTTCATCGAAATATTGATTTTATTAAAGAGAAAATGTCAAAATATTTCCTACACAGCAGTATTGTTAAAATTATGAAAGCATCTATATTTTGCTCCCGGGATATATGGGAAAAAAGTGTCTAGACAAATTTGTGTAATGAATAAATTAGCATAACTTTCTGGATAACAGTGTGTGCAATTTTAATTATAACAGGAATAAAATCCTCATGCATAGTAAAAAGCCTTATACACTTTTAATCTAGATACCTCCGGCCATTTTCGGGTTATCAATCTAAACACGTACAGAGAAGTATGTTCGTGAACCATAAAACCTCCCAATATCTCCGGAGCGGATGGTCAAATTTCCCTGTAATTGGCGGAAAGATTGCAATTTCCGACCTCTACACATAAGTAACTCTTCCATGAGAGGTTATATCGAACTTCGACTAATCAATTTAGGAGCATAGTTCTGTTGTTGATTCCTAGATATATCTCCTCTTGTCCTGTCCAAGGAATCTTTCATATAAGGGAAGGGTTATATCAGAAACCACAATTGTTCGATATAATGCTACATAAATTTGTAGGAATAAATTACTTAATTACTAAGATTACAAATGAAGATTTAAATTTTAAACTTAATTGATTGTGTTTAGTTCTAGTTCTGATTTTATAACAAATAAAGGTTTCTCTGAGATAGCTCAAATGAAGAAGTTACACATTTAATACGGTCATATTTAGAATTATTTGAATTATTCTGATAATTTTGAAATTGTTTACAAAAAAACGTACAAGAAAGTATTAACCATATTCTTACTTTATTACTTCTTTCAATATCTAACGTTTCAAGAGAATCAAAATTTCCTTATTCTCAAAGGTTCTCCTTAATTGTACCTAACTCCTTTTGAAAAATCGAAACTGTATCTTTAACCCTCCGAGCGTTTTACTTTTTTGTGTAAAGCTATACCGAAAGCGATCTACTTAGGCACAGCTAAAGGTCCCGAAAAGTTTTCCCTTTCCATTCACAAATTCTTCAAAAATGCAAGAGCCTCCTGTTCCTACCCCCTTTTATGACGCGGGTGGTCGACACAACCCCTTGGGTTGGGCATTTAATTGCTTAGATCCGACGCTTAGATAAGCGATTTCGTTGCCTAGGGGAAATCTTGTACAGCAGGCTACAAGCAAGCTGGAATGGGGTTCAGATTATTCACAGATCAGAACTTGGAAGATGTTCGCCCGATCTATTGAGTTTCAATAAAAGCGTTCCAACAAATGAAGAATAAAAAAATATAGCTTGATAAAAATTGGTGGGTTCATAGATGAAAAATATTTGTTTGCTTCAAACAATAGAAAATTTTTTTTTTCTGTAATTTTTAAAAACTTTTTTTTTAATTTTAATATTACGATTTTAACCTAGAAAAAGCACCCTATATTCATTATTGAATACGAGACCAAGAAAATACAAAATTGTTTGCATGTTTTGAAAAAAATTAATGATTAGTATTTGCTATCAAGCACTATTTGCTTAATCAAAGCGCCAGAATTGTCATAAAAGTTTAATTTTTATAGAAGATTGAATTCTCAGAAGCAGTTTGCTTGTAAAAATAAATATCAATAAATATTTTAAGGATAAAATAAAATCTTAAATTTCGTAAAATCACGTGTTTCAAATACAGTAATCGAGACGCATTAGGTCACATATTTAGGCGTTTTTTGGATCAGGTGAAGAATGCACACTTATTCATTATTTTCGAGGTATGAAGTAAAATTGGCGCCACTGTTTTAAAATTGAAATTTTGAACAGAATTTATTTTGAAAGATAATATTAAATGCTTTAGTAATTTGCATAATATTTTAGTGGACGGTAACGCTGATCCTCATAAAAATGTAAAAATTAGTTTGGTCAAACATATATCAGATCTGCAAAAAACCTTTTTTGAATCCTGTTCAAAATAAAAAATTATCTTGGATCCAAAATCTTTTTAAGACTTTTAATTCACTGAACTCCCAATAAAAGAAGTTGGTGTGGTGTGGAAGTTAGGAGAGGGGGTGCCAGCTCAAGTGTCGTCCTCTGCACTTGACCGAAGTTCAAAATTACGAGGTCCATTGCCAATAGCCCTCGTGTTGCTTCCAGTGCGACGTTAATAAGAAAACACTAAACTAAACCCAATAAAAGAAGAAAACCTCCGAACTCCCAACAAAAGAAAAAATTGAGTGTATATCAGTTTGATTGATATATCACATTGATGTATACTCAATTGAAATTAAAAGTTAGTTAAGTGTTATAATGTATTTTTTGATTGACAATAGAAAATAATATCATGAAATTGCCGTAAGAGTTGTGAAACATCTAATATCATATGTTTCAACCTATATATGCGAAAAATCTTTCTCTTTGTACACTGCGACAAAAACAAAATACAGAAATAGTTCGGATGCTGAAGAAGACATTAGGTTGATGGTTTTAGAAATTTTTACAGACGTAAAAATACTTTGCAATAAAAAACAATCATGGTCAAATCATTAAAATTCTTTTTTTTTTTTTCATTATTTGTTATATTTAAAAAAATATTGCTTTTGTTTATTATGCATAGGTCATATTTTAGGAAAAAAAAAAACTTTCGCTACCTTAACATTCATTAATCTTATTAAGACGTTTCTAATAAAAAAATAGAAATGCAATAATAATTTTGTAAATTTGATTAGGATAAAGAGCTTTGATATCCTATTTTTTCTGCTGTTTGATCAAGGGGTTCCTTGAAGGTAATGGTAAGCTCAAAAGGTTCCCCAAAGTGCAAGAGGTTGAATACCTCTGCTCTAAGCGAAATACCCCATCTACATCCACTTTTGTGCAAAGGTAATATATTTTACATCCAATAAATAATTTTAAATTTTAATGGAGTATATATTCTTCAAAATGTCAAAATATTTCTAGCCATCTTCAATCCCACATTTTAATTTTCAACTTTCTGTTTCTTTGGTGTTTTCAAACTTTAAGTACATATTCGTATTATATCTTTTAACAGAAAATTGTCATCGATTACTACACCTTACATATCAGTTATTACAAATTTGGCAGTGAGAGAAACTTTTCCCTTTTTAATTTGTCTTTCAAAACAGTACACTTAAAACACTTTAGTTCAGTGAAGTTGACAAACATTTCCTCAAAGAATTCATAACAAATTTTGTAAGCAATTTTAAATTTTAGAAATGTATTCTTAATCCCAGGAATATAACCATATATAATTGTTAGTTTATTCTTTTGTATTAATGGTACGAATTTATCATCATATCTCGTTCTATATCGGAATAAAATAAACTGTAGCTGAAATGTTATGATGTTTAATTTCTTTGGTAGTTTTACAGAAAAATAATGTCTGGCTGTAGAGAAAAGAGAGCGTATGATTTGATCTATTGAAAGGTGATATATTTTCCAAATGTAAGGTATTTTTTAAATTTAAATAACTTGACCGAAGCGGATCATATAATTTCAAAATGCACTCTATTTGTGCTCTGTTTGTGTGCTGGTTTCAAAGTAAACCACCTCACTTCTGAATAGCCGAGGAGCTTTTTATATTCAATATCAAAATGAATGCAAAATTGCTTACGATTTGCTTCTCCAACCTTAAAGGGACTAAAATATATGTTTAAGTTCAGTGCAAAATATTCACAATATGTAAAAATAATATTCATCTATTAATTTTAGTCCATTTTACAAATTGTACCTAAAAAGAGTTATATGTGTTTATTAGATCAAAAATTCGTTTATAACAAATCAGGTATAATTTTGGGTAGTTGAAATTTCAATATAATATACATATTTTAAAACAAATGCAAAAAGAGTCAATTTATTCAAACTTGTATTTCATGAATAAAATAAATCAGTGTTCATATGTTCTCAAATAAACAAAATTGTAATCAAAGTGTTCATTCAATTTACAAAAAAATGCAAAGAATCGTATATAAGCAATAATTTTAATTGTTACAAATGTTAAAAATATCAGAGACACATAAGAAAAAAAAATAAATATTTTATATTAAATGCTTAAACAAAACAAAAGTACTAAGTCTTTAAAGTACCTTAATGCCTACTTTCAGAACAATTTGTTATTTGAGAAAAAATTGTTTGTGAAACACAATATTGTGTATATATAACAGTGTACAATTTAATTTAAAATTATAATTGAATTTAAAATTATAAATTTTTTAACATTTGTGATAATAATGTCACTTATATCTATTTTTAATAATCTGTGAATGCATCAAACTATTACTTTATTATGTTGACGGTATATTTAATATTACGTATAATATAACGAACAAATTTCTAACTGAATTTTAAAATAATTATTTCAGAAACTATTGTAGATATGCTCATAATTTTTGTATACCGAAGTTTTAGTATCTCAGCTTTGCTTCCAAGTAAAATTTTTATTTTATATTCATCAAATTGTTCAGCATATTTTTTGCTAATGACGTGCGGTTTTTAACTGATTTGTAAAAAACTTACGGAATATATGAAAATATGCTGGCGATGAAATTTATTAAATTTTGAATTTTATATTTTAAATTTTCATAGAATTGTAAATTTATGTGATTAATAATTTTTAACTTTGTAAGTACCATACATAAATATTTTTTGATGTAATTTGAAAAGCAGATTTTCAGGGTAGCTTATGTAAAATTCGTAGTTCTATAAAGTTAAGATTACGAAAAATGTCCGGATTTTAATTACATGTACTTCAATTATCCTTTAACAGAAGATAAATTATAAGGGATTTAACACATATGAATATTTTTTAAATTTGAATCTTCAAATAATTAGTAATCAAAAGTATCTGTGCAAAAGTACAGTTGATACACGTATGAACAAATATAAATGTGTGCAGATGCTATTAATTACTAATTTTTCAAAAATCAAGTTTGAAAAATATGAGTTGGAGTGGGAAATCGCATTCTTTTTCTCTTTGAGGGAAGATGTAGTTCAGTTATTTAAAATTCGGATGTATTTCAAAACTTAACATTACAAAACTGAGTATCATGCGTAAGCTGTCCTGAATACCTGGCTTTGAAATTATGAAAAAAAAAAACTAATAGATTTAAAAAAAAGTTTAATTTTTGGTATTACTTTTATTCATGCATTAGAGATTTTTAAAAGTAAAGAAATACAGAAGCTTAAAAATTATTCATTTGTAATAATTGAAAATCTTAAAGCGTTTCTGATTTTGACCTTCGTCTGTTTTTTTTTTTTTTTTTATGACACGTTATTAGAAATAAATATTATTTTAAAAACTGGAAAGTAGTGAATGTGCAACACAAATGAAACAATAGAACGTTTATTATTTTCTACACTCTGTATTTAAACAAACATCTTTATAGATATATATTTAAAGGATGTTTTCGAGACGAAATAATTATTAAAACTTAACCTATCTGATATTTTAATATGAGGAAAAATAAAAAAGGTGAATTTTTAGCAATCAAAGAAAATATACAAAGATTAATTTGTCCAATAATATAAAATCCAGTAGGTTCTCACTCTATCTAAATTTGTTAAAATCTAAATGAATAATATTAATTAAAATGGATTAAATCTAGTTAATTTTGTGATTGAACTTAAAGGTTTTTTTTGATTGGTTTAAATAAAAAAATTTTAGGAAAGCTAGGTCATGGACGCATTTTTCATAAACCCAATAAAAAAACTCAACTCAAGTTGACTAACAAAACACACTTGCAAAGGAAATTTTCCCTTCCTCTTTTGAATTGAATGTCTCAATGGAACTTCCTCTCTAGCCCTAAGGGCAAGTGTCTCAGAGCCATAAAATTTCCTGGTCAAAGTTCATTGTGTAACTGCAACCCTCCTCACCATCTAACAAGAAAAACTTTAAAAGGGGGAAGGAACTGCAGAAAAACCTGGCGCAAACGATCTCGAATACATCCTGATGAAAAACACGGTACTCTGACGCTTTCGGTGCAGCTCACAGCCACACGGGATTTTACGGCAAACGCTGGAATATCCGACAGTAATGGAAAAAGCGTGAACGCTTAGAGGGTTAATACAAGTAGTCCTTAGAAATGTAATAACACGTTAACAGTGTTTGCTCCTTTGAAGAGACAGAATACTATTATCTGAAACTCATTAATATTTGAATGAGATATGCTTGAAACATATTGATGATTAAAATATATGTTGATTTCTCACATAACTTTTACCACAATTTGATAGCTATTTAAAATTAATATTTTGATCTATCCACACTTCAGGAACTTTTTGAAAAAAACCCCCTTTTTTTATATATTATTCGATAAATGTATTATTACATAGAAAAATAAGAATTTTGGTTCAATTTTTGAGAATTTACTGAAACTAAAGTGTTATAGAACTTCATATCACATTGAATAAGAAAATGAATGTTTCACTGGGCTGGAAATTGTATAACTCTCAAGTTTATATTCAAAAGCTCTTAAAATTTATTGATTTCATTACAGAATCAAAATACTTCTTTGTAAGAATTGTACTTAAAGTCAGAAATGCATCTGTACATTCAACGAGGGATGCGTCTGAAAAGGGGGTCTAGTAATAAAAAATGCTGCTTAAGTACCGAATGTCTGTTATATATGAAATTAATATCTTCCTAAAATCCTTTCTTTCAATGATTTTTTTTACTTAAGAATGTTATTCATCAATGAAGGAAAATGATAAGAACATGTTATGGAACATACATAAATAATGATAATATTGAAGTTGGTGACAATGCAAGGAGAAAGTTTATAAATACAAAAAAAGGAAACAGAAGACATTTTTTCTAAAGAAATAATGTATTAGTATGTAGAAAAACAAAATGCTTTTTTAAAGGGATATATACAAAGTTTTAAATGAGAAAAAAAAAAGCCGATGGAAGATGAAGCGAATGTGATTAAAGATAAGACTTCTGACTTTATAGAAATACAAAAAACAAATGAAGCACAATGTACTGCAGATAACAAATGTAATGAATTGTTAAACAAGAGTTACTGAGAAAGAGCAAGCCAAGGCACAACAAAAAGAGTAAGACACTAGTTTTTTTAAAAAAAAAATTGTAAACCTTTTTTCCTGTCTCTAGGGCAACAACCCAAAGGCCTCCTAATTAAATTATACATAAGAATTCGTAAAATACTCTTAGCATTTATATAATATAATATAACTATATAACAATAAGTAAATTAATTTGTTAATGGAAATGTTCTTTTTTTTCCAAGTACGTTTTTTATAAAAAAAAAAATATTTTTCTTTTAGCAGTAGAATATACTGTTTGAAATATGCTAATAAATTTCTGTTTGACATTTATTTAATAACAGAAACAATTTAAATGTAAAATTAATATATGTACGGGAAAAGAGATATACAGAAAGAGTATGAAATGCTACAAAAATTTAGTTTGAAATGTACATTTTTAGCTTGTTTATATCCCTTCACTGCTCGTATTCAAAACCTTTAAAACTGTTTCTACGAATTGTTCTGTTGTTCCACCTAGAATGATTCTTGTTCGACTTGTCTTAATTTTTTTCTAATCAAAGGCTCTCAATTAACTGTTGACATACGCAGTTTCTCATATACACATTTATTTACTACAAGGGCTGACATTTTCTGAGTGATTGATCTTTATAAAGATCGTAACTTTTAATTGTTAAATCTTACGTAATAATTATATTACTTTATTTCGAATTTTTTTAATTTAGAAATCTCTAATATTGTTAGGTTTGACACATCATAAAAATTGCTAAAATTTCTTATTACAATAATTATTGGTTAGTGTCAATACTTTTTATTTATGCAAGACTGTATTGATAAGTTTGAGAGTATTATGTGCATTTGTAACATTGCCGTGCATGTTTTATTTCTTTAATTATGAAACGTAATAAGGAAACGTAAATTTCCTCAACCATTTGCATTGCGTTTATGGTCGCATTTACAATTTGATGAAATCTGGTGCTTTTATTTGGGAATTTATGTTTATGTTCATTCGTGTCAAATGATATTTCTACAATTAGAGCTAATAATCATGTTTTCTATACTCGCATAATACTTAAATTTACATTTGTTACAGACCCTGCAAAAATAATTTATGTCATCAATTATGTCTAAATTTGGATTCATTGCTGATTATTATTTATTGTTGAAGGTGAATGATGACGTTCTGCATTGTTATTGATGAGGAAAGAGAATCTACAAAGATAAGTTTAACCCCCTATCAACTATAAAAAACTGAATTAAGGGAATTTTTTTAATAAAACATTACAAATACCATTTTTATATATCATTGAATGGGTGCATGTGGATAGGATTTCTTCTTTCTTATGGAATTGTTTCCATGCCCTTTCTAAAATGAGGTGTATTTATAATGTTAATTTAACTCATTATTATTATATTATCTATGGAGAGCGAATCAATGAAATATTATTAGAATAAGATTATTTTGAGAAATTAAAGGAAAATATTAATTAAATATTATATATATAATAAAAACTAAATAATTAGATAAATACTTCAAGATCAAGATACACAATAACATATAATGGTGAAATTATTTGGTTCAATTCTGGGGATTAAGTTAGTGATTTCAGCTATTCCTTGGACAACCGGTCGATGAATCACGATTTATTTACAAGGTGGGATTGTAACAAATTCTTACATTTTCCTCTTCCTTGGGGCTTTTTTACGATGTTATTTGATTTAAAAATCATAATTTGTGAAAAAAAACCACAATGGTTTATGTAAATTGCCATTTTTGCATAAGAAGTGTCATAGATTGGAGAAATTTAGATAAAAAGTTTGAGAGAGAAAGAGAAGCCTTTGCTAGAGAGACTGATGTTTAAGCTTTGTTAATGTTGAGAAAAAGGTTAGTGATATTCTTGTGCACACAATATTAATGCAACATGTAAAGTGATAATCGGTAAGCAGATTTTTTATCGGACCAATTTACTAGTTTTTATCCCTGTAGGAATCCAGGTTTACTGTTATTGAGATAAGAAGAATTTTCTGTTATAATTTTTTTGTTGAGGCTGCGGATCAATCACCGATACAGATTCATAATAATAATTGGCTTATGATCATTCTATTCAAAAGAATAAAATTAGTTTGACTTTTCTTAAATGAGACTTTTTTGACTGAACATTTACTGAGTTCGTTGACTCAGAACCTAAGTAGTGAAGAAGGGGCAATGATCTCTTGATGACCTCACACTTATATATGGGTATCTGTTTCCTTGTTTAGCTTAAAGTAAATTTTTCTTAAATGTTTACGTACTCTTCCTATTTCCGCCTTTATTCAAATATTCAAGTTCCATTTCTAAGACATGTTATGTTGTTTTAGTAAAGATCATATTTTGCCGACAATCGTAATTTTAATTCAAGACTCCTGATTAACTGTTCACAAATGGAAATTTATGTATATTTATTTCTTACTAGTGCTGATTTGTTCTTGATGGTTATTTGCTTTTAGTTGTAACTATCAGGATTTGCTCTCATTAATCTAAATTTAAGTATTTCACTGTAATTTTAATTACTAATTCATAATTGCCTTAAAGGCTAATTCACATTTCATTGAAAGTTATTTAAAATAAATAAATAAAAGAGTGGTTCGTCATTAAATATAATTTATGCTTGTTGGAGGGAGTGCTGAATTTTTAAATCCACCCATATTAAGAACGGATACTATAGCTTGCTTACAGTAAACACACATTGAAGTCAAATATAATATTAATCTTACCGATGTTAGTGATTGTGTTGATCAAAGTAATGCTAACAATGAATGTTTTCACAAAAATATTTAGCTAAACCAGACTATGTCTTAAAAATAATTTTATAATAATAAAATAGAAACAAGTGTGATTTAATTTGAGCGTTTTGGCTTCTTTATTTGATTACGAAGTGAGATTACAATCATCTTGAATGATGAAAGACAATATATTTATACTCTTAATTAAATATTAAATAAATCATAAATTAAGTTTGTGAAGAAAAATGGATTATAAACATTTCTCTACCATATATATCCAAATGGTAATTGAGTGTAAATAAAGCATTAGCTATTATGTGTTAAGTAAATATTAATTTTTATAAAAAACACTTTTAAATACTTAGTTAAATAACTGTTACGATTAAAATACATTCATTTGTATAAATATTTAAAGAACAATGAATTATTTCGGTAATCAAAATTATATTAATGGATTTGTTTAAGTAAGCTATTTATGTTATTTTTTTAATCTGAAAAGTTTAATTTTGAAATAGATGAATGAGATTCATTCAAGGGTTACATTAGTCCCTTTTTTAACTTAGCCAAGTTTCTTACCTTGGAATATCTCTTATACAAGTATTTCTTTATAATTGCTTCTGATTTTCAAAGTTTAAAAAAAATAGTAGTTACAAAGTTTAAATATATCAAGTTTAAATTTACAAATGTTATGCTGAAACAAATAATTTTTTATCAAAATACCTTGTAATATTTCATTAATTTATAAAATTTCTGAAATATATCTCGTAAATTATTTTTGTAGCACTTTTCTTAAGAAGTGAATCAGATCAATATTAAATTAATTTCTGAGATAATCTTTAACTGTTAAATTTCCTTATAATTACGATAATTAATTTTTAATTTTAGTACTTAAAATATTTGTTTAAAAGAACTGTTTGATTTAGAGAATCTTTCACTCTTTAAATTGCCAAATAATAGAAAAAAAAAGAAAAACACATTATCAGTATAAATTCAAATAATTCAAAATATAATTAAGAAACGTTTCAAAGCTTCAAATATAACTATTAATTTAATGAAAGTCTTACGACATTTTATTTCTGACCGATTAAAAAATTTGATTAACAAAATCAGTGCGCCTCTTTATTTGGAGCCTTGATCAGATACTAATACTATATCTGGTATAGCATCTTACTTTTCACGTTAATGCAAAGTCTGTGTGCTTTGAACTATAACTTACAAAATGTAGTTCAATCGTTGCCACTCAGTCAATTTTGCTAGAAAACGTGATCTAGTGATAACTAGATGCGATCAATAAAATAACTTTGATAACCAAGAAATTATTAGTAGAATTTGCAGTATTTAATAGAAAAAAGGAACAAAAAATAAATATTAAACATTCACCAATAATTGTTCTCTAAATTTTTATAAATTTCTCATTAAATTTTTAACAGACACTAATAATACTAACACCGCAAAAGCAGGCAAATTATTACAAGATGCTAATAATAAATTTAAAATAGCTACATTCATATAATTAGTATTTATATATAATTAAAATATGAAAGATAATATTATATACTTAATATACATTGTTTTAACATTCAGAATTGTCTCTTTAATTGTATAAACATAGATGATCTAGTGAAGTTATTAACTATTAATAAGAATTATAATACTTATGGATTTATTTCTCATAAAAAAGGTTAAAATATAATAATAATAAATGATGTGAAAGTGTTATGAAAGGAAATATAAAGATAAGACATTTTAACAAATAATGAAGGTATTCCTCAAGAAGGACTTCAAGAAATAATTTAGTTAACATTTATTTACACTAATTAGAGTAAAATTATATATAAAACAAAATTATTATTTACTGATATATACATGATCTATTAATATTAATTAATAATAAGCATTCTGAAAATAAGTTGAACTCATATTTTAATCCGTATTTTTAAATTAAAATAAATTAATATTAGTAGCCAATATGAAACTGAATTTTCAGACAAGCAATTGAAAATTATAGATAATAAAATTATTAAATATTGTTGATAACAGGTACACTTTTAAATTTCGTACTATTAAGGCACATTTTTGGGGTGAATAGTTAGAAATGCACTGCAATTTTAAAACAATATCTTTAATTACCTTATACGAATTCAATTTGATATCAAGTTTGATATTGAAAATAATAATTATGAGAAATTTTCATAAAATACAATCAAAATGTTATCTGCATTATAATATGATTGCTTCTTGCTTCAATTTATTAAACATCATTATAAGATTTGTTTCTTTCAAATATTTATTCCTTTTAAGAAAAAGGATTAAATATCTTAAATGCTTCACGTATAGAAGATCCGCATGATTTGTTCTTTTCTATTTTTCATTAAAAACATAAGTATTTTAATATTCTAAAACTTGAGCTACACAGAATATTAGTTTTTCCAAAAGTTTAATAATAATATTGTACAGATGAAGCCCAAAAATATGTTGCTAAGTACAAGAATCATGGAGATAACATTTTTTCTTAACATCCTGGATAGAAATACGGGAATTCAATGATAGTATTTCAAATTTAAATAAGCGTGAACTAAAAGAAAAAAAAACGTTGGTACTTCCTTCTCATGCATTATAAACTGTGCATTTTACGAACTGTAAAAATTCAACTGTTTTCGCCCAACAAATAAAGTTACTGTTTGTTTTCCTTGTCAGGGATTCTAGATAAGTTCAATTTAAAACAGCCAGTTGTTGTACACTATAAATTCTAGTTTCTCTATTTTTCTGAACTATTTTATTGTTCGTCTTAGAGAATAAAATTTAGAAATTGGTATATACAGTTCATTTTATAATGCAAAGAAAATATTTTTACACTTTTTTACCTGATTTAAGTCACTGTAGACAATAGATTTACAAATATTTCTTTCCAATTTAGAATAAAAAACATAATATTGTTTTGAACAAATCTAATTTTTCCTAGCTTTTTATTAGTCAAGCGAACTTGAAATTTATGTAATAGTTTCTGATAAAACTATTCTAAGAGGTCAACATTATTTGTAAAGTTTATTTTAGATAAAAACTAATGAGAGGGAAATCCTTATCAGTTTCATAAATAATTTACACAAGAATTCTATCTCATCGGTAAATGGTATTTGCTTTCGTTAGTTTAAACAATTTGTTTTAGTATCTGTAAATAGGGAAAAAGGCTTATATATCATATTATTTCATTCTCATTCTTGAGATTTTTCATTTCTACTCTTGTAATATAAATTCTGCTTCGGTATGTGTAAAGTATCAATGATTAATAAATATGAAGAGACTATGCGATGAGTTCATATGACGAGAGTGTCAGCAGTGTTCCATTGTACATCTTATTTGATTTACTTTTTTCTTTATATGATTATAGGGTTTAAAACCATAAAATCAGAAAATAAAGTAGTAAGTAATTAACGACAATGTTAAATATTCAAAAATAAAATTTTTTTTTCAACGTAACGTGTGTTAGAAAGATTAAAAATTATTTTTGGTAAATTTAAGGATAATTTCGAATATATATTGATGTATATATCACTTTTGATATATATTCACTTTTTAGTGAATAATTCATTTTTTTTCCTATTTCAACATAATTGAAAGGATCACAAAATTTATTAAAAAATGAAATTCCATGCATTTCTAATGTGATTTCATTTGAAGATGGCTATTTCATTAATTTTGTAATAAATTTGACGTATTAGATAACTTTTGGAGTGAATTGCAGTCGTTTATAAATAATCATTTTTTAAATATTTAAATTAGAATTAATAATAAGTGGTAAATTGATTATTATATATTGAGTAATTCAATGATTGAATGTGTGTACCATCATTTGAATTGGATGCAACTTCAAATAACTTGGGTCAGAAAGTTGCAAAACTCCAAGAGAGTTAAGCATTTGCTACACATTTTATTGTTAATGATATAAAGCACTATGAAACAAGAACATCATTATGATGCAAGAGCTATTTTACCAAATTAATAGCTAAAGTGCAATTGAAAGATCTTACGGATTGTCTCAAAATGTTTTAATGTCAGAATGTCAGATTGGAACATAGTGATCAAAGATAACTTTCGGATTTCCACTCGGACGATTACAAGACGTCTTTTATTGGTGAAAGATGCAGTCAGATGGTCTTAGTGTAAATAGAGAGAAGTGAATCCGTACAGGTACCGGAAAGGAGTAGGATAAGAAACGGAATCATCATGATAGCATGAGGATATGTAAGGCAATCAGGCCTAGTATCCTCTTCTCCTGTAGTGTAACTAGTGCCTTTTGTAGCTAGTGGTTTCACCTGATAGTTGCACATGTATAAATACTAGTTCTAAAGGCACACACACACACACACACACACATATATATATATATATATATATATATATATATATATATATATATTTGTGTGTGACTTTATGAACACAATGTTACGAATTGGCAATGACCGGGGACCATGGCGACTTTGAATATAAAGTAAAGTTTCTCGTAAATGGGCAAGTTTTCTAGTTACCTGGTATTAGAAATAGAGTTACAGAATCTTTTTGAAATTTCCTTGTGTTTCTTTTATATTCTTTCTTCTTGAATGTCCTCCAAAAAAAGCGCACAGATGCCGAATCAGAGCGAACCTGCCGGAGTCTCTTCTCGAAGTGCCCAGTATATTTTGAAGATTTGTCTTCGGAATGATCTAGTAAACTGCTGATCTATATATATATATATATATATGTAGAGCTTTATCAACTTGAAACAGAGCTGACTGGGGACGTTTAGTCTTAAGTGACGAGTCCCGTTTCCAACTGTGTCTTGATGACAACCGCATACGTGTCTTGAGACTTCCAGGGAAGCATGAGGATCCTGACCTTAATATTACATACCACACAGGCTTACAACTAGGCGTTATGGTCTGGGGTACCATCTCTTTTAATAGACGGACCTTTTTGGTAGTCATTTCTGGCACACTAGCAGAACAGCAATAAGTAAACAACATTCGACGACTTGTTGTGTTACCATTCCTTTTGCGACAACCAAGACGTGCTTTTCAACAAGAAAATGCTCAGCCGCGCATGGTATGCGTTTCTACGAAGTGCCTGCACACTTTCCCTATACTTCCTTTGCCAGCTAGTTCACCTGATCTACGTCACATAGATTCCATTTGAGATGTTACGGGAAGGTGACTGCAACCATCCCGGAATGTTGACAATTTAGTCCAAAAGCTGGAGATAATTTGACACGAAATTCCAGGGCATATCCGAGATCTATATCATATCCGAGATCCATATATATCCGAGATCTTTATCAGTCCATGCCACACTGGGTGACAGTTTGCATCCAAGCCAGAGGTAGACCAACGCCTTGTTGATTTCCTCCGTTAGTGTCGGCCATACTCTGAAGTAAATATGTCAATTGTTCTGAAATTTTAATCATTTGTTTTTCTCTATATGTTCTTCACATACAACAATTTTATCGCAATCGGACAAAACGTTCTTGGTATATATATATATATATATATATATATATATATATATATATATATACATACATATATATAATATATACATACATACATACATACATACATACATATATATATATAAGTACAGAAATGTACACCCTAGTGACAAGGCACATTAAGACATTAAGTAAAAATATTTAAATTACATTAATTGGATTGAGAAATGCAGATATTTGATAGCTCTTACTTGTGAAAAAGTAAATATATCTTTCATCTTACTATATTCATTGAGATAGTTTTATTTATTTATTCGGAAAATCTTTTCATTTTCCAAAATACACGAAATAAAAAGGATGTTCAACCATTTGTCTTATTTGCTTGGAACTTCAGTATATGTAGTAGCACTATTTTTCTTACTTTTTAATCTTTAATTTTTATTCAAGGTAAATTAAATTAATTAATATGTTTCTAATTGGAATATGTGTATAAAATACCATGATAGTATATTAAAATAGGAAATAATACACAATTGCGAATTATTTCTTAGAAACATGCTTATGTAATATTATAGCATTGATATTTAAAGCTATTTTCCAATAATAATTTAACTTTTTATTTCATTGATCGCTCTTGTTGTTAAGGTTCTCCAGTTTTCTGCCATTTAATAAAGAGTTCTATTTTTTTAAAGAGAGTACTTAATTATACACCTCTTCAAAGAATCTTTACTCCTGATTCAAAATTACATTCATTAAAATGATAATAGAAAATTAGAAAAAGATTCATCGTTAGTTTATTTTTATCATTCAGAAAACAACTCTCAATTTATAATATTTTTCGTTTAACTAATTAGTGAGTGAATGCCGATTAGGGTAATTGACAGATTGAAGAGGTAAGGTGCTTATTTGATTTTATAAGCAGCAATAAATCATAAATTGAGTGTTCCTTAAAAATTTAATTTCTATGGAAAGCATTTGAAACTATATTATTTTTAATAAATCGAAGAACAATCTTTGAAGAACAATTAAAAAATGAGAAGCAATAAATTTTACTAATTGCTTACTGAAATGTATTAGATTTTTAATATTTAATGTAGGTTAAGCTTTGGATAGTAAAATCTCGCATAAATTATTAATATACTCTATATGCTTTAATTTGCTTTAATTTATTACACTGCCATTATAAAAATTCACGTGGTTATCTTAAATTTCCTGTGCATCTAAATTCAAGTTTTTTCTGATTCAAAATATTATTAAATTTTGCTTGGTTATTTGTTTATTTCATTCAAAAGATTTACTGTCGTATTTATATTTTTTTCGCAACAATTAATGTTGAAACGAGTTGAATTTCATCAATTCAATATTTGATAAAGTTCTTAATTTCAGCTTTTCGATAAAAGTATAAGTTGCCTCCCTAATAAATGTTCATATTTGTGAAATATTTATTCCATAAGGTAATTGCAAAAAAATATCGTTTAATATATTTTGCTACAATCAATGGCCATCTTGTAAATAAATAAGTTGCTTTAAAATATATCAACAATATACTTAAAAATAAATGAAAAAAAAATGAGCAAAATAATTGCATTGAAAGCTTATGAATTTGTCATCAAATAGAGTCAGATTAAAATAGGAGACAATGCTAATAAATACTACGTCCTATTCTTTAAAATATTAATAAAATAATATTCATAGCCGGAAGGAGTGAGTTCAGTATGAGAGACAAAAAATACAAGAGGATTTTGAAAAAAATTCACAGTTATTAAAATACGTGGAACCTTTCATATTCTATTAATTCATGTTTTGAAACTAAATATCCATTTCCAACAAGTCTTTAACCTACAATCGATACACACTTAGGCAAAGCATATCCATTGATATTAAAAAAAATCCTATTTTTTTTCATTTTGGTTTGTGCATAATGACTTTATTTGTTTCATACATTTAATCTTGCTCCTTTTATAAAATTCTATATAAAAACCAAAATGCCCGTATAAACACCAAAATAGGAAAAAACACCTAAATCTAAAATAGTTTCATATACATTTGAGACAAACATAATTACTTCTCTTGACTGTTGCAGTTATCATAATCACATTTGCCAAAATTATTTCGTATTATTTTTTATTCATCAGGATAT
The DNA here is from genome assembly GCA_019974015.1 of Nephila pilipes. Classification (NCBI taxonomy): domain Eukaryota; kingdom Metazoa; phylum Arthropoda; class Arachnida; order Araneae; family Nephilidae; genus Nephila; species Nephila pilipes. The sequence goes on from BMAW01017178.1 coordinate 201,887, forward strand.
TAAGTTAAATGTAATACAAGAAATATACTTATATTGTGTGTGTTAATTATAATACATATTTACGTTCAAAAACAAAGTTTAGTAACAAAAAATAAAATTCTTTTAACCAGAGTACTTATCTTCTATATATGATCTATAAAATACGTTAAAGGAAATAGTAGCAAATGTTTGATACACAAAAAAAATCTTAAATTGTGACTGAAGAACTAACAGATGTGAATATTATTGCTTATATTATTTTTTATCATTTTTTTATGTTAAGGCAGTCAGTAATTTAATTTTGCTTACAAATCCATTTTCAAAGAATTAAGAATAAATTTGTAGGAATTTTTATAATTCGATTAAAAAATAAAGAACATTTTTTCTGAAATAATAATTATATAAATAAAAAAATATTAAATAAATGCATGCTGAACAAAATAGAATATCTCCTTATGAATCCCACATTATATAAAACATTTCCATAAATGATTAAAATGTTTTTGCACATAAACAAGTAAACTAACTATTGTTAAATATTTCGTTTATTTAGCTATTAGGAAAGACCACAAGTCACGGAATTTACAATGCATAATACATGAGTAATTTATTTAGCTTAACGTTTCATGATTTAAATATACTTGATAATACTTGAAATACTTATTGACTCTAACTGTTTGTTGAAATTAAACTTCAGGTAATTTAAATGCATATATGTTCTATCATTTGCTACAATGGATCACGTTTATTATTCTATGTCATGGAAGTTTTTTTAATCATTTTATTCGAAAATATAAAATAATAAATTTCTCACAGCGATAAATGAATAACTAATAAAAAATAAAGTTTCATCTACAATAAGCCGACTAATGTATTATCAAAAACTTTAAGAAAATAATATGTATTATACATTAAAATGAAGTTGCTGTTATAAAATCAATCACACTAAACGAAAATCAAAGTATTCTTATAAAAACAAGATAAAACAACTAAATAATCTACTTCAGTAATCTTAGAGAAAAATTTAAATCATCGGAAGTACTTGAACAACATTTAGTTGAGTACAAAACAAATCTTACAAGTATTGAAAACAAGACTAATGTCAAATGCTTGCATTTACCGGAACATTAGACGATGACTTTTAAATTATTTTGAAAAAATATACTGGTGTTTAACATCAGTAGTTACTTTTAAGACATTCAAATAAATATTATAACGTAACTAATATGAAATTCATGATTTTTTTTTTAAAAGTGAAACGACAAATTTCTAAATTGTTAATATTCAAATGTGTTGCTGTTGCAGCTGCACTTATTGATTCAATTAGCATCAAGAAAAGTAACTAGGGATACATTTATTTTTGAAATCAAGTTTTGTTGCAATTATTATTTCTACGAAAAAAAAACAATATATTTTATGCAAAGATGAACGCTTATTTATATTTAAACCCATTAAATAAATAATTATTTTTTTATTTCTCATAAAGTTTAATTAGATATTACAATAAATGGCTCATAAATACTCTTCACGTTCATAACATGTTTTTACATATTAAAGCCTTTTGTCTAGTATACATGGAATAACAGAAACAACTAGGAAAATCACCTAAATAAGGTAATAATAGCTTAACACCTATTTTAAAAATGTTACTTTTCAAACAAAATTTTACATGAAATTAATGTTAAAACAATTGAATATACATACAGATAAGGAAATTAATAAAATAAATATTAGAAGATCTAAACACCTAATAAAATAGATTGCATTTATCAGTAATTTTACAATGAAAATGAGATGAACACTGTAGGTAAAAATTGTCACACCATAGTGCTGTTTAAACGTTTATACATATATCACGAATCTACTAATATTAATTTTTAAAACAATATGGACAATCTAAGTTAAAGAAATTAAAAACTACTATTTAAAAATATGTTTTACTTCTGCATCTGGCTAAGACAAATTATAATTCCTTTTTTATATGCAATTTCTTTGTTTAACATATATATATATATATGAAAATAAAAAGTAATTCATGAATATAATATTTTTATCATGTTTTAGAATTTAATAAATAGAGCAGTTTTATTAATGAAAATTATAAATGCATTACGAATGATTTGTTAAATTCAAATTAAATATTATTAAATTACTGCATTGTGTATAATGTCCATTTCAATTAGATTTTCATGTGCTTTTATAATTTTAGTTGATACCAATATCTGATGAAATATAAATGAAATAAATAGAATATATTAGTATAGCCACCTAATATAATATATAAAGTAGTAAAGCCACCTAAGTACATGAGAGATAGTAACTCTGATGTACTTAGGTGACATTCGAAGAAATCACAGAAAATATCTACAGCCATTTTATCAATTATATAACGTCTATAGCTCATTTTATGTTAAAATGGAATTTAAGCATGTTTTGGTATAACGAGATTTGATTTTGTATCTATTTTCAGTGTATCTATTAATCATAACTTATAATTCTAAACTAAAATAACGAGCTTTAAAAGTAATTTTAATTGAATCAAAATAATTACATGGATAGAAATTCCTAAGATTAAAGTTGATATATTTGAACCATATAAAATTTAACATAAAATGTATAATATAGCTGCATCAATAAATGAAAAGTTAGTAAGGAATTAATTATTATTAACGCGCGAAAGAGAAAAAGGAATGACTTAAACACGCTTCATAATTTCTATACTTTCACATTAATAAATCATAATGTTTTAGGAAACTAATTAAATTATCTAACTCAAAATAAAAATGTTAAAAATTATGTCTCTGTAACAAATGTTTTTAACAAATTTGTAAGAAAGTTATTAGAGATTGAGACTTTCATCAAGGATCGATAATTTTTCAACATCAAAAGTATAATACATTTTTTTTAATTCCAAAAAGTAGTCTGCTTTATAAGCGTGTTTAATTTCGTACAATTAATATTACAGTTAGTTAAAACTCTTTTCATTCTTTAAATTCCGACATAATTTTTATAATAAATTCTAGAAAGATAAGTTTTTATTGCATTCGATATATCAAAACAAATTGCTAGTGGTATTTTTACTTAAGTCTTTGTTCATGCATGCTGCAATTCTTTACACTCATACTTTTTCTTCATAAAAATTCTTACAAAAATAAAAAAGAATTAAAGTAACAAACAAAATCTACTTAGTATGTTTGTTTTCCGTTCAAAATATATTAAAACCAGATGACAGAAAGTGAATTATAAACTTCTAGATATAACTTAAAATATCCTTGAGTAACAATTAAATTAAACACCATTTGATTTCAAAGTTTTTTTTTTTTACTGTTAAAGTAAGACAAAAGCATCGGAAATATTTCAAAATAAAAAATAACGTTCTGAAAATCAGAAGTAATCTTGTAGCAATTCCAATAATTTTAATTTTATTGTAAATTTTAAGAATGTTTTATTTAATCTGTGAGAACATGAAATACTTGTGATGTGTTCTCAAATAGTAAATTTTATTTTATATCTATATGTATTTCAGGAAATAAAATTTTATTTAATTGTAAATAATAAATCAATATTATGAGGATTAATAATTTTTGCTGTATTTATATTTGTAGTGTATTAAAGAATGATATTGAACCACAGTTTTCTTATCTTACTCTGATTAATGCAAGACTTATCTTTAAGAAATGCGGATTGTACAGTTTAAGCCAGTTACAAAATTGTAAATACCAGATTACCTTTTATTATTTGAATCATTTCATTGAAAAATATTACAATTCAATAATGTATTACAAAAAGTAAAATTGAAAGAAGAAATTCGAAATTTTGCAAAACTTTTTACTCAACCAAGTAAGTTATTTACCAACTATTCCCTGTTATATTTGTTAGGTAGATTCACAATAAGTTAACTTTATCAAGAAGCTTACATATTTCCCATATTTCCTGGAATAATAATGATATATATTTAGTTAAATTATACTAATTTATTATAATTTTTATGCGTAATTACAAATGTACATTCTTAATAATTTCAGTTAGCAATTTAATTTGTACAATAATGTTCAACTTACGGAAAAGTAAATCATGAAATTAAAGATCGAAATTTACGATTATATATGAGCTATAATTAAAGTGTACTGTTTTTTTTAATTCACCAAAATCAGAATTTTTAAATTCATCTATTAAATAATTACTTAATATTGTATTAAATAATTATTTCAGTTGATAAATTTTGTAATTACTTTTTTTAATTCAAAATCTTTGCAAGTATAAACAAATTTATAGTAATTTTTATATAGTATTCTCTCTCTCTCTCTCTCTTTCATTCTTTAACAATAATCACAAATTTAAATTACCAAGTCCCCAAGCCTTCTATGAAACAATAGCTAGATTCAGTATTATTTTTGCAGATAAGCACATGTGCGTTTTAAACAGACTACATCTAAACATATTAGAAGATTCTTAAGATGTCTGAAATAATTTTACGTCTAACTCACAAATAAAACAAATACATATGTCAAACTCTCTCTCTCTCTACATATTTCTCTAAATGTTTCAACAACATATTTAATTTTTTAAAAATGTTTTTATTAATATAATAAAAGCAGTATTTTAAAGACAGTGAGAACCAGTATTTACAGTCACAACCAGTATTTTAATATTTTTAATATATTTTAGCCAACATATATTTGAAAGACTTTAAAAAAGAAAATAAAACAAATAAATCAACAAATATTTACTTTATATGCTGCATAAAACTTTAAATAAATTCTGCACTGTGTATATAATTTGAAAATATAGTAAAAACTTTTTCTGTAAATAACGGGAAATAAGTTTTATTTTCTAAGTTACATCCACAAAACGCAAACATTCTAATCTCAAATTCAATTGCTTCTTCAAGAAAATTCTAAATTGCATTTTTTTTCTTAAATAAAAAGATAGATTATTATTAATAGTTATTTGTTTAGTTTAAAGTTAGGAACAAATTTTGAATAAAAGGTTCTAATATTAATATTTTTCTTCAGAGTTTTACTTTTAGTAAAAGTTCAAGTTTTTATATAAATTTTAAGAATAAATATTTTTTCAAACACACACTAAATTTGTTCATAACCTTCAATCTTATTTCCTCTTTATGGCATGTAGATTTCAGAGTTCAATTAATTTGGGTTACCCTACATGTGGATTAAAAATTCATTCTTAGTTGTTTTTGAAATGAATATCTTAAGTCTTTTCTCCAGAAAAATCAATTTTTTATAAAATTCTTGTAATTATTGCATACTCATTTGTTAATAATTATACTTTATAACTTGAATAAAAATTGTGTTCTCAAACTCTTCAAACTTTCTTGAAAGAAATTTTGAGATGTTTATGTTCAATATCGTTTAAAAGAATCATTGTTTACGTTAAAATTTAATTTTCATTACTTAAGCATATTTATTAAATTTACAAAAATTACTTAGTCTATTTAAATACAAAAGGAGATATATCGCTTTACTATAATTTTTTATTTAAAAAGCACTTGAATTAAATATATTTCATTAGCTATTCTCTATTCTCTATAAAGTAAAGATACTTGTTGAGGGAAAATTTTGGACAGGCATGGAAATAACTTATCATAAATTCACCTCTAATAAAAATTATGCAGCAAACAGCTTCTTACAGTTTTTAAATATTCAAAAGATTTTTGTTTCTTTAATTAGTTTTAATTAGTAGTCTAATAAAATGCGTAAATGAGTTGTTTAATTTCATAAAAAAAAGTTGAATGTTTACCTATAATAGTTTAATAATATTCTTAATTTGAAAATCGCAAAACATCTGCTTATTTCGGAACGCAAATAAACCGACTCCCTCGGGAATTTTCGTTCAATTCAAGTAAGAAAGGATGTTAATGATTTATTAGAACGTATGATGGTACATGAGGGTATATTTGCGAAAGAGGTAATTGTTGGAAGCCTCGAAACAGGACAACACAAACCGAAGTCCCAGAAATTTTGTTTGCGTCTCAGTATGGGATCACAAAACTACGATAGATGTTTCTAAGTACTGGAAATGTTAAATGAGGACCAATACCATGTCTGTCAAGAGTCACAACATTTCGCCAAAACACATATCTTGCGAAGTCAAAGGGTATTTTGTTTCATAGAACTGGGTTCAGCACTCACAGCCATCACAGAAGTACGAGGAGAAACATTGGAAAATTCAAAGAAAGATATAGTTTTCCGTCAGGGGAGTTATAACGTGGGCAGGCATCATGCTGGGCCTCACAATATATATCCATATATTTGAGACGTGCTCAGTGGCTAGTAAATACAAGCCTTACAGATGACTTTCGTGAAACGGAAAATGTTTAGCGTATACCATAATCGTTTAACTCACCTATTTTTAATCATATCGAGCATGTGTGGAATATGCATGTGGAACGGCCTTTCTCTACTAACAAGTTCCAGTCCAGTACTGAAAAGAGCTCTTCGTGATGATAAGAACTTTTTGAAATCAAAACTCATCTACAATGTCATAAACAGAATGGAAATCGTTCTGTGGCGTTCTTAGCTGTTAGAGGAAACCACACACCTTATTAAACTGTAGCAACAACTATTGATTTCACTTTTTTGCTTGAAGAAATATATACCAGTCATCACTTGTAATTGTTTTATCGGCTGATCACCGCCAACATTTCATAAAGCCGCACCTGTTATTTGGAAGTCTTTTCAAGTTTTTGAAATTACATTTTTTGTACTTCTAAACTCATATGAAACACTCGTTAATTTATGCCCCTCAAGCTTGCTGATCATTCTACCATGTGTAAAAGCATAGTTATGTTTTCTGAAGTTATTACGAACGAACGATTTCATTTTCGCTTGCAAAGAATGTCTGTAAATGCATTCTTCCTCCTCATTATTAAGATGGCTTGGCACTGAGTTCGGGCATTCCGTCGTTTGCGTGCAGTACCATCCTCTCCAAATACCTTCCCCATCCAAAAACCCATCCAAAAATACCATCTTCAATAATTTTATGGTTGTATGTTTAAAAATGCTTTTTTGCTTAAGTTTTGCACGCTAGTGTATATATATATATAAGTATTTGCATGCAATTTTGTTTTTTCAATATATTATTCATTATTCTTCAATTTATCTTTATTCAATTCCCAGAATATAATGCTGTGTCTGAATGTAAAATTTCTTATGCTTTGGTGTGTACTGAAGAGACACAATATTTATTGCCATTTCAATATTTGATTAATAATAAGTTTATATGAATAAACGTATAATTACTAATAAATAATTTTATATTTAAGTAAAATCAATGATTATTCTTTTGTAAGAACATATTAATACTTTACATAGTTACAATTAAAATCTGTTCATATTAAAAAGTTTTACTAAACTACTGCATTTTCTGTTTTTATTGACTTTTGCAGAGTTATATAGTTATGAAAATGTACGAATTTATGTATCATCTCTGTAAAGAAAAAAAAATTAGAAAAATATTGTTTCGTTTTACAACAATGAATTGTAAATTTCTGAGGTAAACATTGACTCATTCATGTGTTTAATTATTGTAATGAAATATATCCATTCAAAAAATTATGTGTCTACATAGTTCTCAATTTATTAAATAGAAGAAATTATTCGCCATAACGCCATTTTTTTCTAATAAAATCGTGACTTTCTAACATTACAAAAATTATCTATCATTCCAAAAATAGAATTTACATTGTATAAATGAAATGCAAATTTTTTGCAGTTGTGAAAAGTAGTGCAAAAGTGCCAACATTTTTATTTACTTTATGTAAGGATATATCATACCAATATGTTAAATTTAAACAATTAGGAAATGTCTTCTATGCATTTTGTATCCTGCGTTTTTTATTTAGTGAAAAAGTGCACTTCTCTTCTTGATTTCTTTCAGCAAAGAGGATTAAAATTCTATTTCCTCGAAAGAATTCTAAAAAGGCTCAAATTCAAAGAGGAATTTTAGATGAGAGGTTTACAAATATCGCTTCTACTGATTCCACATCGGTGGTTTATTGCTCAAAAACCCGTTGAAAACACGGAAATCGAAAGTGCGAAAAATGAACACTTAACACTCATAAAATTGTAACCAATCTTATTTTACTTTATTTTTAAATCTTTAGAAGGAATGCAAATAGATTTTTTTTCTTTTAAATAACTAACGCATGATGGATTTAAATAAATATTTGTTTTCTGTGACATAGAATAATAATTTGTATTTTTTTTATAAAAGAAAAAAATAACAAATGGCATTTCTGGATATTTCTGTTTTGTTCTCATAAAAATTTTTGAATGCCATTTGACAAAGGAGTTAAAAATATCATTCTCAATTTATTTCACTGAGCTTAGAGATGAATATTTTAAAGAAAAATAAAACCCTTCTTTCTTATCCTTTCAACTTGTAAAAATATACATTAAAGGAATTCATTTCATTTTAACACGAAATTTCTTTTACCAGATGAGGTAAGAAGCGATAGAGTTAAGTTACTGTTACCCAAACTCATGAATAATTTTACAATTTTTTTAGTGTTTTTTTTCATTAATTTTCAAAGCAAACCATGTAATAAATTATCACTGTTTAAAATGGAGGATGGAATATATTAAATTGCCTCTTGCTGAGTTGGAGATGATAACGTTTTTAAAAAAATCACACTCGTGCTAAATTATGCTTGTTACTTGTGACGGACTATTCTACTCGTTTTTGAAATGTCAATTATTTAAAATAATGAAATGAATAACGATTTTTCAATGATCCCTAGAATTGAATATAAACTACAAATATTCAACCATATAATTGAATGGTTTAATTATTGTACTAAATGCACAAAAATTAATTATATTAATTTTATTATTTTCAAGAATTTCCAAACAAGTAAATAATAAACAAGTAAATATTAGAAGCATTATTTCACTCAAACTGAAAAAAACTTTATTTTCAATTTTTTTATTAAAGAAATAGTGAAATATTTCAGTATTTGAAAAAACAATTTAAGAGAATTTGTTTGTCTGCTAATGCATTCTTTGAAATTTTGGTTGACATTATTCAAGGTGAAATAGCTAATGAAATTTTCTCCTCTTTTTATAATATGTGACGTGAAAACCTTAAAAATATTTGAGAGCTTTAATAATGTGAACCTAATATATTTAACATTAAGACAAAACAAATATAATTCAGTTTCAAAATTTAAAAGAAAAAGTTAATTTATTTTTACTTTCAAATAAATGTGCAAAAATTTCTATATTATATTTTGCTCACAGAAATGTAATTTATAACTTTCAAAAAATATTACTTGAATATATAAGCAAATGAAATCTAATACAAATACTAAAAACGAATTGATCGATACAACAGTGCAACCGGCCAAGTTAATTAAAACATTTTTTTCAAAAATATAACCGACTATATTATGAAGAATAAAAACTGCTTATTTATTGTTTATTACAATAAATAAATCTTATGAAATGTTCATATTGGATAATTATGTCTCAGGAATATGAGAACTCTTATTGCAGAAGAATACCTTAAGTGAAGTATTATTTTGAAAGAAATAGATACAAAATATTTTTTTAGAATAAGCCATAATTGGTAACCATAAGTCATACACGCTGCAGGTAGACTATTAAGGAAATAGTAATTACCGCTAACCAAGCTTGAAGGTGGTCTTCGTGTAGTGCTAAATAACTTGACAATAATTGAGAATTATGGGTTATTGATAGAAATGTATTTCCAAAATTATAGATCTCATCCTTCTTTATCATACTACTCATTTTTGACTAAATGAATACCTGTTTTCTCGTGTGATATATATTCCACATTTCGTCCTCTGTAACTACAATGATAAAACGGTTTCACACATAATAATTGAAAGAAAGAAATATAAATTTACAGTATATTTTGAAATCTTAAGGATGCAGTATAATAAACGGTAAACATGACGGATTTATCATGGTAATTGGGGCATTTTGTATGCATGATATTATTAATTTTAGATTGAGTCAATACCAATTTTTTCGAGTAAGAAATGTCCTATATTTCATCTCTAATTCTGCTAAGGTAAATATGATTGTAATCACATGTAAAAAGAAATTAAATGCTAATTTGCAGTACGTTTGAAATCTTATGGATACAGTTTAATAAATGAATATACGTATTATAATGACGTAACTTTACAAAAAAAAAAACCTGTGAAGTGGTTTTGTCTGAAAATGTGTTCCAAATGTGGTTAACACTCTTTAAAATTAGGTAGAGGCAGTTGTAAGATCATTCAGCTGCAACACTCTTCGCACATGTGAACGTAAAGGTTGTATCAGTTGTTAAAGTACTAAATGAACGTATTATTATACACTGCAATAAGTATATATTTCTTGATTATAATTACAAGATTGGGCCTCACTGAATGTCAAAAAGAAGATTTAGTGTTTGTTTCAGAACACGGCTGCTAAGCTGTAAAATTTGTGGTGTTTTTGGATTTTACGACATCTGTAGTGCATAAGTAACTTCATTTTTCAGAATAATCATTTCCTGGTCATGCAATGCTAGTTGAAAAAAATAAGCTTTTTACAAATTATGTTTGTTTTTATAGTCGTGACTAAATATTTAAATATATTATGGGTATTGTACTGTATTGAAGACTATTAATAAAAATGACTTGTTTTCAGGACATCACGTTTATTTGCGCACATCTTTTCAAACATAAATCAAATACACAATTTTACACAAGCACCATTTTTCAACGTTCGTCTTTACCTCTTGGAACCAAACTCAATTCTCTTTTTTTATGTTTGTTGCCAGTAAATTATCTAAAATCAAAAATATGATCTAGTGTTGCCAAAAAAATATACCTAATAAAGAATATTGAAAAAGGTATCACTTTAAGTTTAAATCGTTTACTTTTAAGAGTTGAATAGATAAGATCTTAAAAAAGTATCACATTAAGATTAAATCGTTTGTTTTTAAAAATTGAATATGTCACAGTATCATATATTTTGTTAAGTCTCTCAGGAGCCATAGTAGCTTATTCATCATTCTGTTCATCAACAAAACCAGCTATTTTCAAATCGACAGACATATTAGGTGACTGGTTTCGCAAATTACTACTTCGTGAGGAGTAATTATGGATCGTAATTAAGCATCAAAAAAACCACACTGCATGGTTTGAAAAATCGATAAAGTAAGGTATGCGATTTAACTATTAGATCTTAATTCAAAACCCTCATTATGCAAAATTTTAAGAAACATTAAGAGTGCCTAGTTTCATTTTTAAAAATATAATTGAAGTTGTTTTCTTCTCATTATATTCAATAAATGAGAAAAATAATAATTTGGTATGCAAAATCTTTGCAACAAATTTATATGTCTTAATATAATAAGTTATAAATTTATAATAAGTTATTGAAAAAAATAATAAAATTTCTACCGCTGCAAAAATGGTACGACAGCAATGAAGATTCAAAATAATATATTTTAAAACTTTAACTAACAATGCAATTTTTATAGCTAATTTTATATAAACAAATAACGGAAAATTTTCTTATATAGAGATAATAATTCGCATATGTACAAATAATATAGATAGTTCAAATATAATGATATGCTTAACATGAGAAAGTCATACAGCGTTAGAAACATTGTATTCTCACCATTTTACCTCGTTGTCACCCTAAGACGAGCTTAAAAGTCACTTCGTGATCCAGACGCCTGATCTACGACTCGTTATTTTATCAATTTCAATCGATTACAATTAAAAAAGAAGTAAACATTGTAAAATGTTTCATCTCCCTGTGAATTACTCACCTTGAAACTTAATAAAAACAAATGTTTTCATTTTTTTAAGAAAAATATCAACTTTTTTTTGTTAATGTTTACCATCAAATTGATTTAGAAATTACTGAAGCAAAAAATTAACTGAGAAGAAATTAGTCCATATAAACCTTTAAGTTCCTTTGACATGAAATTTATTGTATTAGTATTCGAGTAGATGGTTCAAATGTTAAAAATTTAAATTCTACATTGAGAAATATTTGAAACATAATATCAAGGGTTTCATATTAAGATATAGAAATAAATAAACAAAACAATATCCAAAATAATTCTGTGGGCAATGAATCATGGGAAACGAAAATAGATCCTTACGTCATAAGACTTAATATATGCAAGAGATATATGTAATGGAGCGGCCTTTATAAATCACTCCATCTTTAGATTTTTAAAAATCAAACGCCAATATCGATACCTTCAGCTTTATGAGTTACAAAACGTTCAAATCTGTAGATGTTGAGACCACAAGTCATTTTTCTAACCACCTTTATCAGCATGGCATTACTAGGGATTTGAATATCGATAAAAGAATTTATTGTGGGAATTTATGAAGAAAAAAGCTGAATTTCGGTTAATGATTTGCATTAGTAAACTTCAAAATCACTTAGGACGTGTAGTTTTATACTTGTAATGGAATATACATTGCTCATTGATAAATTTTAATCCTATTTCCTGAAAGACACCTTAAATTTGAGTTTCTACATAGAACATGAGGTTGCTTTTAAAAATTTGATAAATGTGGCTTAAGATTATGATGAGAGATTTTGTAGTGGTTTACTTAGATATGATTCCTGCAAATTCTATAAATGTATGTGTATTTTATCGTAGTAAATTATTTAATGAACGTTAATCGAGTTATAAAACTTTTCAAATATCTAACTATAGTAACAAAAATAACAATATTTTAGCACTTAATAAAAATAGGGAATACACTTTACAAATAATAATTATTCTCATATTTTTTCATGCCAAAATTTTACAAACATCCATTTCAAGTTTGAATCATTTTAAAAAGCTGTAATATTTGCATCACCAAAAATATTAAAATTTTATCATCTATTCTTCAGAATATTATAGATAATCTGAAATCAGCTACTATAATTAAAACCAGCTTTGAAATTATTAAGATCATGAAGGATAGAAAGAATTTTTCGTTGCACAGTTCTGAATTTCGGACCTCTTCCAACTCCATAGATATTGATAATTTCATTATAGCTATTTTGCTTTTATACAATAAATATGATTTTAATAACACAATAAAATGGGGAAAAATAATATTCTCGTTATACTCGTATTAGAAAAATTATGACAGTTTTCAATCAAAATATGTATTAAGCAAATTAGAGGTCTGTCTTAGAGTGGCTCTGCCATAATTGCCTTACTAACATTTTCATTACATTTTATGGACATTGACCATCTCGATAACGACTTTTACTTATTTTATCGTTGTACAGATGATATGGGTATTTTGGTTAAAAATTATGAATTTATACCAAGCATTACATTTACTAAAATTGCCTTAACGTATCAAAAGCTACTATTATCTCAAAGTCGAATCTCTTGATTTATTTAAACAGATAGTTGAAAATAAATTAATGAGCAGTATTTAAAATAAATGAGATTAATTTAGAGATTCTTTATTTATTTAAGATAAAATAGATTACGTAACTAAACCTCATGATTAGAACAACAACTTACATATACCTACATATAGATAGATTATATTAAATATTTTACAACGTAAAAACAATTTAACCACACATAAGAAGGACAAATTAAAAAGTATTAATAAATTTTGTTGTTTTGATCATGATTATCCCATAAATACCGTTAAGACATCTATTCATTATAAGTATATTAATCACCAGTTTATAGTTAATTTTAAAATTCATCGTAAGACAAATCACAAAGCCAGATTCTTAGAGGTCTAACTGTGATGATTGCAATTACTTTTATTTTCAGGGAGTACTTTTAACACACATTTTAAACCATTATTCACTTACAAATTTAAATATTTTACGCAAGCAACAAACTGATAACCAATGAGATACCAAAAGCTTGTTATTTATATGATTTTCAAGTATTGTTTACGTTTTGTTTCTGTCTTTAATTTCTCTTTTTTCAGCTTATCATTTTGTTGTATATTGCTGTATCCATGTGCCACAATTCCGTCTTTAGCACAAAAACGATGTTACTTGTTGAGTATCGCTTAAATTATATTTAATGTAACTTTTCTTTTTGATTCAATATTTTTATCCGTTTGTTTTTCTTTTAATAAGTAATTTTATAATTTTCATATTATTTTTTTCAGTGTACATATAATAAAAACAATGTCACAAATATAAATGAATAATGTGCACACACACACACACACACACACACACACACACCACACACACACACACACACACACACACATACACACACACACACACACACACACACATATATAAATATATATATATATATATATATATATATTTCTGAGTGTTTAGTGTGTGATGTGATGAAAGGACAAACATATAGAATCATAAAATATAATTAAAAGATATTCATTATACTCGTAGATAACTATTACAAAAAGTAATTATGACAAATGTAAAAGATAGACATAATAAAACAAGAAGACAAAATTGAAAAGTCTCTACAAATAAACAAAGTGGAAATTAAAAAAAAAAACTTAAAAATTTCCAAAAGTGTCCACATTTTTGCCACCACTGTATAGTTGCACTCTAAGAAAGCGTAATCAGAATAAAATGAAATTTTACATAAGTGCAATTTAGGGAAAGTAGGTGATTACAAATCAAGGCAATATGTTCATTTATTGTAGGAAAAATCACAAATGACAAGAGGTTTTACTATCCTGTTGGGCCACTTCTAGTATGAATGCATGATTTCATATGGTCGGGCATTGAGGCATACGAGTCCCGTATGATGTCCTGCGACATTTCACTCCACAATTGCTATAAACGCGCCTTTAATTCGACCTAACTCAAAGGCTGTCGAAATTGTTATTTTAAATGATCCCAGATACACTCGATCGGTGACAAATCTGGGGATAGAGCAGGCCATTACGGATGGAAATATAGCGGAGACAGTCCTATGAAATCCTTGCTGTGTGGGGTCAAGGATTGTCTAATTGAAAAATGCCTCACGGGAACTCTGCCATAAGTGGCAATAAATAAGGCTGAAGAATGTCACAAACGCGTACTTATGGTTAAGCTTGGATCTTTTTTGAGTTGACCGTATGGCTTATGCAATGTCACCCCAACACCAGTTGTAGGAACGTTACGCCGCTGTATATCGAAAACAGGATTGAGACGTTCCCCAAGGCACCGCCCCTCACGTACACGATTGTCATCACTGACCAAATTGATTCTGAATTTGTCGCTAAAGATGACCTGATTCCATTAGGCTGCAGTCCAATCCCTTCGATCGGGACACCACTCCAAACGAAGGTGGCGTTGAGTGGGTGACAATGGTACTACACGTATTGGGTGACGCCATAGCAACTGTCCTGCATTCAGGCGCCTTGAGATGGTACGGGCCACAAAGAGGTCCATAGTGAAGTTGCTGTCTGTGTTTGGATAGTGGACATTGAAACAGTTTGCGGTGTGAATGAGCGTCGTATGATGTGACGGTCTCCTCCACTGTTGGTCTGTCAAGTTGTCCTGAGCCTGGTCACCATGTAGTAGTTCTTTCTCTTTTCCATGGTCCCAAAACCTCCTCTCAATAAATTCAGAACGGCCTGGGTGGCGAGCTGAACACCTGGTTTCCATCATCCCGATGATTCTTCCAGTCTCTAAATCTGACTGCTGCTCATATTGTTTCCAATGGTGGCGTAATGACAACTCTATTTAAAATACGTTCCTCTGTAACAGATTAAATATATGCAAACAAGTTTTGCTTACCTGTTTTATAATCCACGGATAACGAAGTTCAACACTCTGTGATGGCAATGCCATTTAGCAATCATGCTGCATTTCTAATCATGTACATAATTACCTAACATTTGTTGCGTAATTTTTTATGGCGAGGAGTATATATACAACCAACTTTTTTACACGATTTTAAAATAACACGTTTATCAATATACTTTTCTACACGAATTTTTTGTTCTGTAACGAATCCCAAAAACTTTCTCGACAAATAATCAAATGCTGTTTTTACCACCTAATACAGTAATTCTCAAACTGTGGGACGCCCCCTTGGGGGGGGACGATAATATCTAAAAGAAAATATTATATAAAAAATTAATTAACTGACTAGAAGGAAAGCGCACATACACATAGCAAACAAAATACATTTCGACATATTTAATAATTAACTTATTCAGGTAAAAAATTATAAATCAAAACTTACTTAATAAAAGCATACCAAATTAAATACAAATTTAATAATTATTAGTGAATTCCTTGGTCCTGTCTTACAGAGCAAAGTTTTTCGAAGGAAGGCTTAGTATTAGAAATAACCACTTTCAGTTCTGTTTCTATATTTAGCCGAGATCTATAATTTGTCTGCAAAGAAGCCACAGCAGAAAATCCAGTTTCACAAAAGTAGGATGTTGAAAATGGTAATAGAATGCGAAATGCCCTAGTTTTTAGTGCAGAAAAATAATCCTTTACTCCTGACTAAAATTCAAATAGTGATTTATTACTAAATTGTCTTTTGGTTTCGCCGCTTGTCGTGAATTATTTGAATTTTTCTTAATCATCAATTGAGAGTCCTTTGAAAGTCTTATGAAATGGATCCCTAACCCAATTATAACTTGCTATCAGTTTGTCATCAGCAGGAAAATACTTTTTAAAATTCTTTTTCAGCATAGCTAAATGGTTTTCAATGGTTACAAAATAACTTTTACATGTTCTTTTTCTGCTTTATAAATTTTAGTACAATCATTCACATTGGCAAACATTGTTAGGTTTTTTTTTTTTGCTTTTTATATTTCTGCTCCTCAATTCCAAATTTCTACATAAAGCAATAACTTTATCACTCGTATCCAACAAATGTTTATTTGTCATTGAAATTGAAAATTCCAGTTATTTAATTTATCGAATATATTGACCAAGAAGCTCAATTTCATCACGAATAAACCATCGCGAAAATTCTCGTCTTCCGGTCTGTTATTTTCTTCTATGAAAATGGTGATTTCTTCTTTTAATTCATAAACACGTTGCAAGAATTTTCCGCGTGATAACCATCATGCCTCGCATTAAAATAGTAACCCGAAATGTATTGCATCCATGTCTTTACAAAGTGCGGAAAACATTCTTGATTTCAGGGGTTTCAGTTTGATATAATTTACTACGTTTACAACCGTAGTTAACACAATATTCAGACCAGGACTCATTTCTTTGGAAGCCAAAGTTTCTCTGAGGATCATGCAATGTGTCCAGAAACACTGAGGTGATTTTTGTTTTACAAGTGCTTGTATACTTTGGAATCTTCCGGACATTGGAACGAGCACCATCGGTGCATATTCCGAAGCAATTGTTCCATTCTATGTTTGCCTCGTTTATAAAATCATTTAAAATAGCAAATAATGCGAGCGCTGTTGCTTTGAGTTCTATTGGTTTGTAGAAAAGTAGTTCTTCTACTACTACTTACATATTATCACAAAATCGAACATAGGCAATGAAATGAGCATCTTTATTACTATCTGTTGCTTCATCAAGCTGTATTGAAAACAATTTGTCAAGCAACTTCGAGAAAAGCTGACACTGTACATCTTCAACTGTAATACCAATTCGACGAACATCAGTATCATTTGAAAGAGGTATGGACTACAATTGTTTTGAAAATTTATCTCCAAACATTGTTTCAAAAATCTCAATTGCTGCTGAAGAAATAAGATCTTCACCTACGGTGTGAGGTTTTTTACATCTGGCTATTTTATACGAAACTTTGTAGGATTAAAGCTTTTTCTTTTATTCACAGACAAAGTTTCTTTAAAAAATGATTTTTGCTTTTCTTATGATTTTAATTTTTATTCAAAGAATTTTCTGGTTTATTGACGTACTCACTATGAAGCGTTTCCAAATGTCGTTTAAGTTTATTAGGTTTCATGCTGTCCGTGGCTAACATTTTTGAGCAAATGATACACAGGGGCCTTTCTTCTTCATTTACTTCAGTACTGGTAAACCCAAAATTTAAGTATTCTTGAGAATACTTTCTTGATTTTATTTTCGGAACCACGTTCGTCTGTGTACTTGTTGAACCTTGACTATCGTGCTCACTTACGTCCGCTTAAAACATTATCCATGTGCCTGCATAAATATGCTGCTTTGAATATTTAATATGGTGAATTGTAAATAACACGAAAACATATATAACATACGATAGATTCGAAAGCGATCGACTTGAATGAGAATTGAAATTTATGTTATCAAACATTTTCCTTCTATCTATGAGAAAACATTTGCTCTGCGCATGCTGGAGACGTCCTCCACAAACCATATTACTTATTTTTTCTCTTTTCTTTAGTCACGCTACTGTTTTATTTCTTTTATTATTCCAAAAAATGTATTCCTAGTTTTTAAAGTTAGCTCACCCGTCTAGGTTTACTTTCATTAACGAATTTTTGTACTATCATATTCTGTTAATGTTATTTCCCTGTTTGGCTTTCATTTCAAATATAATATTTAATTTTTCCCCACTTCCATTCCCTTCATCTCTTCACCGCCCACTTGGTAAAATTCTAGATGTGGTTTCTCACTAACGTTTTTCGCTTTTACTATTGTTTTGGCAGTTAGTTAAAAATAATTTAAAAACAGAAATCAAAATACTCAAAATATGTTATTGTGTATACATTTTATTGCATGCGGGGGTGCGATCAAAATTATAATTGAAAACTGGGCCACGAATAATGAAAGGTTGAGAAATGCTGACCTAATACCACCTTTTTGATTCAGCCACTTGAACAGGATATTATAGCAGCATTTAAAATGTACTGCATAAAGTAAACGGTTTAGTGTATTTTAGACTCAGTGGTGGAAAGAAATTTCACTGTTGTGGAAAGCATGGAGAAAGTTTGCGATTATGAATTTTATTACACATTCTTTTTTTATCATTAAACACTTACGCCAATCGACCATAAATGCTTATTGGAAAAAGTTTTTGTCAGCATGCGTGAAAAGTAGAAGTTTCGTAGTACAAAAGTCACAGCAGTGTGTTCTGAAATTATAATTCTTTCAAATGCAATTGGTGTCGAAGGTTTAGCAACATGCAAATGGCTGACATCGAAGAATTGATACTAAAACGCCCTTTGGATGATAAAGACTTTTACTCATGATCCTGACATAGAAATTTTTGAGTAACTTTAAGTTTTGTTGAACAGGATATCAAAAATTGTATAAGGAACTTGAGAAAGCAAGATATCAGCCTCTAAAATGGATTTTGTAACAAAAACAACAACAAAAAAAAAAAAGAATAAAAAAAAAACTAACAGATGCCGTTGATAATGAAAGGAATTCTTCATTTGAATCAAAGCCGACATTTGTGCTAAACATATCCGACACATCTAAAGACGATAGCATTTTTAATTCAGTTCCGAATAAATGAGCACGCTTGTTATTAAGTAGTGATGAATAGTTGTTTATTAGTAGTTTTATTCCTAATTTTAATTCGAATTGTTATATGTACTTATAGACTGACTTTTCACTTTGCACTAATTTTAATTTTTTTAATATAAATAAATTGTTTTGTTTTTTAAATAGATAATATAGATTTCATTATTACTTTTTTTGCTCGACTCTTTGTGAAAATATTAAGAGCATTTTCATCTTACACGTTTTTTTAAAGCTATGGAACATATCCCCAAATTTATCAAAAGTCGCAAGTACTTTTTTCACGAATTTTGTTTTGTATATACATATATATATATATGAATGTATATAGTTCGTATGCATTTATACACCTAAGAAAAATTCTCATTCTTCGTTAAAATCGCAGTAAATTTAAGCTTTTAGGTAGGTTTTGTGGACTATTTTTTTCAATAAAAAATGTAATTAAATTTACGTGTTATAAATTTTAAGAGTTAAACTCCATTTTATATTCTTCTCCTTATCTCAAATTTAAATAAGAAGTATTGAAAAAGTTTTTTATAAGAAAATATATCTAATATATAAATAATACCCTAAAGTAAATAAGCTACATTTTAATTTTAAAAGATCTATATATAAACTTTTCACTTTAAAGCATTTAAAAATTCATGCAAAATATTAAAGAAAAACGTTTGGAGATATATTTATATAACACATCGATCAATAACTCCCGAGACTAACCCAGAGATGGCGCTCGTAGTAAACCAGTAACCAGGTCTTTCTAGAGTACTAACCTTTGCTTGAAACGTGTCAAAATTTTAAGTCAATCGGACCAGGAAAAAGGGTTTTTGAAGTGAAGTGAAAAAGGTTTTTTTCCAAGTGGGTGCCGCGATTGCTTTCGATGGAACAAAAACAGCAACGAGTCGATGATTCAGAAAGCTGTTTATCGCTATTTACTCGCAACAAAAAGATTTTGCGGGAAAAAGTAAAAAGTAAAAATCTGGGGGAGGGGAAAAAGACTTAAAGCGTTGAACGATTATCACCCTAAAAGGTGATTAACAAAAGTTGTTATGTTGATGAATAAAAAAAAAATTTTGCAAAAAAAATGTTGTTTTCAATTTTAGACTCGGGAGTTATTGATCGATGTGTTATATAAATAATATTTAAAATTTTGTTGGTATAAAAGTAAGTGTAAATATTTTTCATTTAAAAATTTAACCGTGCCCTTAACTAATGAATGGAAAATTATGCCTCAGTTCTATAACAACTAAATTATTGCTCAATTACAAATTTAATTTGTAGAAACAAACAATAACATTAATTAAGTGGATGAAGATTTGCTGTATTCATGCTTATTTGCTCGAGGTACATAACTTCCATTATCTAAATATTTGGAAATATCTTGATTATCTTAATGAGGATCAGTTATTATGACTTAAAATGATTAAGCTAAGATTATGAGAATGAATCGTAATGCATTTAGTTCTCTCATTAACTTGATTTACTCCAATTTAATGGGAGAATTAATTTCATACTTATTTCAACTAAGAATTATGTTTCATGAAGAGAGAGGAATAATTGTTTTAATCTGTATGCATAAATTTCTATATCGCTATTGCATAGAAAGGTATAGGTTATGTTTTATTTTCTGAATGGTAATACGTATTTTGAAACTGCATAGCTCTTTAGATTTTTGTTTTTCATTAAAGTATTATCATTTACTTAAAATGGTTCGCTTATTTGAGTTGCGGTGATTTTCTAATACAATATTTTGTCATTTCACCGAGGACTTCAGGTATCTTGGTCTTTTCCTGATTACTTTCTTCCAATATAATACAAAGTTTTTATGAATTCAATAATGTTTGTCTCACCTCTAGCCTGAATGCAAGTTGCCACAAAAAGTGATAAAGAGTGATAAAACTCTTTGATTGTCTCCGGAGGTATTTCTTGCCAAATTTGCTCTAATTGTCGGGCTGGGTCATCAACATTCCCTGGCAGATACAGTCACCTTCCCATCATATCCCAGACAAGCTCGATTCGAGAGAGATCTGGTTGGCCAAGAAAGTACTTGACAACCTGTAAGACTGTTCATAGGAACACATGCTGCAAGCGGTCTGGAATTATCTTGCTGAAAAATAAGGCTAAGGTACTGTAAAAGGAACAGTAGCAAAACTGGTCTCAGAATGTCGTCGACGTGTAAGTGTGCGTCTTACGACCACCAAAGGGTCCGGCTATCAAGAAAATGGTACCCCAGAGAGTAACTCCTGGATAGGGCCTGTGTGGCATGCAACAGTGAAAGCAGGAACGGCACACTGCTCTGGGTGTCTCCAGACACGACTTCAATAATCGTCAGGACACAGTTGTAGGTGGAGTTCGTCGCTAAACACTATACGTCCCCAGTCAGCATCATTTCTACTTGATCGAGCCAAGCAGCAGTGTAATTTCGATTTTCACTTTTAACAATGGAACTTGAATTCCATAAAACTTTTGTATTACTTGAGATCTATTTTGCCATAACTTTTAATTTCCAATTGGTAGCTTTGTTGACATTAAATAATTCACCGTCCATGATTTTTGGATTGAAATGTTCTTAAAAACCTGGTATATAAGCTCATTATTCTCTAAATTCATAAGCTTTTGCTTCTCAAGTATTTCTTTAGAGCATCACTTAAACTTGTACCACCATTAAAGGTTATAAAAGATTCCCAAAATTTGAAATTTTCAAAAGATAAAAATTTATTATTAAACATTTTTTCTGATACCCTTCTACTAAGAAAAGTCATTAACGTTTCAAATGAATCTTTAGATGTTTCGACCGTTCGTTCTAAATGTTTAAAATTAGAAAGTATATAAAATAAATATTTTTGAGTATTATTTAACCCAGATTTAGTGTTCAATCAAGCTATCAAATTGTTTTTTAAAGTTAATCCATTTTTTATGTACCATAAAATTTATTTGCAAACTGGAGAAAGAAATTCTCACAAAATTTGGAATGATTTTTGTTTCGTTATTTAAAACCCTTGCTCTTTCATTTCATTAGAAAGATCAAATGACTTTCAAAAGGAAAAGAAAAACAATCAAAATCTCTTGTTGAAAAACTAAATATTCTGATACCTAGCTATAATCATGAAATTCCAATTATTTTTTGAATGAAAAATTATCTAATGCAGCAAAGTTGTTTTTTTAAAGCAAAGTGCATAGTGTCCGATATATTTCATAACATAGAGACATAGGAAATCGAGTCCTGTGTGGTTGCAAAGTATGAACAGTTATCGTACTTAGATTTATTATTTGTTGATAGGGAGTCGATCTGGAAGAAACAAAGTTCGGCTAACAAATGTGAGTAAATTTTGATAAAGCCCGTATTGGCAGAGCTTCTTTAATTAATGAGAAGAATCCAAAATCTTACTTTTTTAAATTACCTGAAGTAAGCTTATAAGAATTAAATGTATACCTCTGAAATAAATATATATATCCTTACCTGATATAAATAATCGTATTTATTATTTTTATATCCGTTACTATTGCAAGTGAATAATTATAAAAATTGTGTTGAAATGTAAATAATGTCAAACATATTTA
>BMAW01017180.1:7659-33878 GCA_019974015.1 Nephila pilipes
AATCCTAACTACAGAAATGGGGTACATGGATCGTTTTAAAAATGTCTAGGGGTTTTCTGGACTCAAAAACAAAGCGGATTTTTAGAAGATGACATTTAATTAAACTATATATCATTGTACAGTATTTACTAAGTTAAAATAGAACTATTGATTAAACATATCAAAAAGCTATCAGATCGTACATCTTTCTCTGTTGGTCGCATTCTTCCGTCTAACTTATGCTTGCGCCTTCCGTGCTTGTACCTCGAAAGACTGGTGTTAGAAGGCGTCTCAAAATGTAAAAATTCTACACCTAGGCCACTCCTGAGCGTCGTTGACCTCAGCGACATCTTGTGATGACCTTACGATCTGATCGAACACAAGTTTACAGCTATAAAAACTACGAAACATAAACATGACAAAAGAAAACTTTAAAAAAAATCGAAAAAGATTTGTGATTGAGAACATAAAGTTGCCTGATTTTATCTACCCGGGGGAGAAGTTTTTCATTAGATCAGCAGAGGTGGTAGTTATATTCGAGCCTGCGTGATAGCCTACTTTCTTTATCACATATCTATCTCTGGGCTTAATTTCAGCAACTTGATATGGTCCGAAAAATTTAGGTCTGAGTTTGATGCCTACACCAGATTGTGTGCGTTAGACGGCTACTGAATCATCAATCTACTACTGGGCAACCTTTTTTCTCTTCTTATATGTTCTTTGGTTATCAGACTTAATTTCTTCGTTGCTTTCTTTTGCTTCAGGGCGAATGCTTTCTTCCTGATCTTGATAATTTTTTACCTCATATTTTTTGTGGAACTCGACACCCTCTTCTGTAAACCTTAAGAAAGCTCGTTGTCTGTGCCTATGATAGCTTCGAAGTTTAGATGCTTATTCGACACAACATACCATGTTAAGGAATAAAGGTCTTCATCTATGACGAGATCATGTTTAAAAGTATCTTTCGTCAACACATGCAATTTACTTATTCCGGATAGAATATTACATTTCTTAGAAAACTTTTGTTGGTCGACAATCTTCGTGCTTACGTCTTCACGTATGAGATTAACTGAACTACCAGTATATATCAGAGCGGAAATGGTTTTGTCACCAACGGTAATATCTTTTAGAGGTAGCCCTTTTTGCGGGACAACAAAATAGGTTTGTGCTTCAAAGTACGATGGTTTCTCAGGTTCCACAATAAATAATGAATACTGCTGTGAAATTACTTTCCCCCATTTTTACAACGTTTTTCTGAATTTCACTTAGTGTGTGTGTGTCATCAAATTTTCGATCGTTAATTTAACCAACTTCCCATCAAACAAGAGCTCTGAAATTTTGGGAATTGTTCGTACTCGCCTAACAATGCAATATTTAGACGTTTGCGACAAGTTTTAATTCATATTTTTTTAAATAATGGAATTTGGCACAATCACTTGGCGCAATTTGAATAATTGCCAAACTTGGCTAATTTTTTTTTTTTTTTTTTGGCTGAATGTTAAGTCCGCTTCGCGGACCAATTTAGCAACGTTTGGCAAAATACCGTCAAATAATTCCTGTCTTCAAGAGTGGTTTGACTAAACTGTATTCCAACCATTGAATTTACCGGATTAATTAATTTTAGTTAGTTTTAACGTTGTTATGTATTTCACTTGGTGTGTGTCTGTATGTATCAGTGTGTCATCAAATTGTGAATTGATAATTTAACCAACTTCCCATCAAGCTAGATCTCTGAAATTTTGGGAACCCTTCTTATTTGCCTAACAATGCAATATTTAGACATTTGCGACCAGTTTTAACTAATATTTTAATAATTTTTTAAATAAACTTTGCCACCATATAAAAACGTTGTTTTTAAAAATGTTGGTTTTTATTTCGAATTATTAAAAATATTTTTACTCCTATTTTAATTATTCGTTTGCAACTTTCCTGGTCTTTAAAAATATTTTTAAAAATTGGAGAGAAAAAATAATTCCACAGAAGCCTTCATTATTTTTCGCTCTTCCAGATGCTCATTTTGCATTCAAATAGATCAAATAGTAAATATTTGAGAACGGTAGTAGAAATTCCATAGAATTAGTATTATGTTCACAAAATCAAAATAGGCGGTAGACAGAAACCTCAAACCCCAAAAGATCGTTCCTGAACACTTTTCAAAATGTTGTATCCGACAAATCTTCAAAATTTTATCCTATAAAGTCTTGATGCCTGCTTTCACCGGTAATGAACTCAATTTTCAGAAACAAATATCCCATAATTCCATCCTAATTTTTCTCTTGATTTGGAATAAAAACATATAAAAATTCCATATTTTATTTTCCTGTCTATTCATGAATATTCTTACAAGTAATCAAAAATCAAGAAACACTCAACAGAAAATAAATAAAATTATTCAAAATTTTGAAATAGTCGTCAGGTTCAAAATTTTGAAATAATTCTTTTTAACTCGACTTCTTTCTTAGAACGTTTTGAGGTTAAATGATTTTAATATTGATTTGCAGTTATTATTGCCAACAAAAGAGCCTTTGTTATTATAGATCACGTAGTATAACAAATTAGAATAAAACAAACTCTATTTAATGCGTTTAAAAAAAGTTTCTCTGGAGATGAAATTTGTTTCTTCGCAACTCATTGCATAGAATAAATTTTATAAAATGTCCTTTTATTAATATGTCTTTTTTGTTTTTGTGCTCATACAAGTATCACTGCTTATGAGTATTTCTTAATTCACCCGAGTATATTTTTACTGGAGAATTATTTTTATACATCAAAATGTTGTGCTTAAAAATTTCATTAATAGGGGGGAAAATGAGTTTTACTTCTAAGTTTCTTTTAAATTTATTTATTTATATTTTAGTGAAATATGTAGTAGCAAATTTAATTCGAATTACACGAACAAATTTAATTCGAACAATTTCTTACAAAATACATTTCTCATAAAAACAAAGAAATAAAAAAAAAAATGATTAAATAGTCTACCTTTTTGTTACTTCTTACTTGTTCATATCAAAATTATCGTATAGTCTAGCAGCATTTATCAACAGGAAACAGCTGTTGGTTTCGATCTTCAAAAAGAAATTGGAATAGGGATTTATTAAATTTCCTCTGAGTGATTTTTTTTACTTCATGGTTCAGATCAATCTAATGTCATTTTTATCTCGAAAATATCGGAAGAAATCCACAAAAGGAAATCTTTTCGCAACTGGAGGCTTATTCAGCAGGTGTCACTTTGTGACAAACCATACAGTTCTAGAAGGAAAAAATATATTTAGGAGAGTTTTTGACGCATTCTTACGGGGTCAGTATCGTCATTCTAATATTCTTTTTTTTTCACTTCCAAAAATTAAGAAACATAATTTAGTGCTCATATTTTATGCCATTCGAAAAATTTATTTTATAAAAAGATGGAATCATCAGAATGCGTTTTCTAATCGAAAATTAAAATAAAGGGGTAAATAATATAGGTAAACATTTTAAAGTTAAACCTTATTTTAAGTTTTGTAAGTACTAGAGTAAGTTTTCAATAAGTTTTTAGTATATGTCCTTGGATGATTCTAAAAATGTAATAAAGACCAGTTGACTTCTGTTCTGAATCTTGCTTGTGTGAAATACGTGGGTCATTCATTAAGTCCTAAGATCGACATAATGTTGACATTGACGTCATTGACGGCTTTCTCAGTGCCAGTTACTTCCATTACATAGTTTCATTTTTATGTTCGATTGACGCATATTGTTCTCCAACACAAAATCAGGTGCACAGTGTTTACTGAGAGGCAGCGGGTCTTTCTTGTACCTTTTCTGACCTCGAGGTGACTATAAAAGGATGTACAATAACCATATGAACATACATGAATAAGGGGAGAAATTTCAACCAGAAAAAGTATTTGAATTTTCATGTGATGTTTTGTAACACTAAGCAGAATTAAAAATAATGTATTCTAATATCAGTATAAAATGAATTTATCACAATAACATTATAATGCCCATTTAGGATTTTAATGAAAGAATTTTACCGAAATATAGTCGTATATGTGTTATATACGACATTTATATAAGCATATAAATAAACTAAACTTGAATACACTTCGTGATAATTTATCATGGGAAAAATATAAGCAATGCTACTTTTTAATCAGTGTATAAAATGTCTAAGCAATACACTATTGCATGTCGTGGAGTTTGATGAAAGTTTAATGACGTAGTTGTTTGATTATTCCGTTTCAGAATTGTCTAAGCATTCCCAATTTTTCAATTGTTTGTTAGAAAAATTCCATGAAGTAGTATTGAATATATAGTATGTGTCATGTACTGGCTGTGAGAAAGCTGAAATACAAGAAATACAAATATTATCCCAAAAATTTAAATTACCTCAAAGATAACTGTTAAATCATTTTAATATATCATGGAATGTTCTTTTCTTGTTATTACAGGTATGCGTTTTGAAGTTAAACATATTGATTAAATTAATAATACCATTCTAATTTTTAATCGTTTATCGACCATAATATGCTTAATTTAAACTCCATAATAATAATAATAAAAACTCAGTATTAGTTAATGTTACATTTAATGCTGTGACGTCTCTCCATCATTATTTAATTATATCCTCGTCTCTTGATCTAATTAAATAGTCAGTAACATTTTGACTTCAACTGAAGATATGTAAGAGCTTATTCAGAATTTCCCCTCAATTTCATTCAATTTTATTTTATTTATATATTACTATTTCTAATCCAATTCATTGTACTTCTTATTTTCCTCTAATTTACCTAATCATATTTCATTTGGGTTGGGATTAAATTGTAATTTTATGCTATTCAAATTATCCAAACTTCTCCAAGGGTAACGAAGAGAAATTTGCAAATAGCCAAAAGTTACAGTGTATGTGATAAGATAAATAAATAATGTTTTATAATTGAATTACTTAATTGTATTTATCACTAATTTAAATTACAAATGGACAGATTCTGTGTAGAGATGAAAATACTTATTAAAGTTCCCTTCTACCGGCTTTTTTGATTTCGTGGACGTAATGTTAATCTTGTGGAATTTCGACTTTATGTCTCTCATCTTTACAATTAGATCTATTTGAAGGCAATAAAATGCATCTGAAAGAGTAAAAAATAATGAATGCTTCTGCGGAATTGTTTCTTTCCTCCGATTTTTAAAAATATTTTTACTCCTATTTTGAATATTCATTTGAAAGTTTTCCGATCTTTAAAAAATATTTTTTTAGAATTGGAGAAATAAAGTAATTTCATAGAAGCCTTCATTATTTGCTTTTTTTGAGGTGCTTTATTACATTCAAATCGATCAAATTATAAAGATATGAGAAGGAAAGTAGAGAATTCCCTAGGATTTACATAAAGTTGACGAGATCAAAATGGCGGGTAGACGGGAGTCTTAACGCAAGTTCCTTAAATCTAAGGAGTTGAATTTGATCATTAACTATTAGGTAATACCGAGCTATTAATAACGTATACAGTGTATATACTAAGCAATTATTAATGTACACATTATCCCTGTTTTGTAATCCTAATGTATATACACCCATAAGGTATATCGAATATCTGTATAACGTACAGACCTATTGGGTACTAATATGAATGGTTGGAACTTCAGCTTATAATATTCCTAGAATCATAGCGTCACGGTAGCTGCTAATCCACACACAAGTAATTATAGCCGTTAGATTGGAGGAATTATACCACATCCATCACTGACCAATCAGGTTAGGAGAGTGATCAATACATCCTGTCAAGGAAGAGATCCAGCCAATCAGCAGAAACAGTTAGTGGGATTATCTGTCATTCTTTTCCGGAAACAATGAAGTCGGTTGAAAGGTGATTAAGCCGAATAGGATCATAAATTTTCGATCAATGAGTCTTAAAAGAAGAGGTGCCATTTTTTAGATTTTTAGAAATAAAGTGTCTTTTATCCTTTAATTGATGAGAAAATCGTTAGTAAATATAGCAATAGTATGATGTTGTGGTTCAATATTTTGTTGCTGTTGTCTTCGTTTTAATTTTTCTAGGTTTTAATTTTGTACAAAATATTATATATTTATTGTCAGATTTATTGAGTTTTATGAGTAAAATTGCATTCAAGTTGTGACGTAATCTTTCTACTCTTCTGGCCTTTACTCTTAAATGATACTCGAATCATTAATTTTAAATTCAGCTTAAGTTCAAGCGTAGATTAAATAATTAAAATAGTTAATTATGTTTTATCCGACTAACTATTCATTACGAATAGCCCTCTTGCAGCGAATGAGGCAGTTTTCGTTGTGCTGTGAGAGTGAGTTCGTAAGATAAGCGTCTGGTGTTATTGTGAACGTGTTGAGAAATAAATAACAGTTAAAAGACATATGTGGACTTTAATTTCGTGTGTGAAATATACAAATTGTCCGTTGAATTGAATTAGAGTGAGTGTGAACAATATTTTAAAACGGAGTTTATTAATTATCTAATAACAAAAGGCTCTCAACCATTTTCAGGTTCTTTTCTGTAAAAACTAATAACTTCTATAATATATCACAGAATATGCTTTCCGGAATACAATGCGAGTTAATCCTCTAAACAGTCAATTAACCCTAGAAAGTGGTAAGGTTCCCATCTACCGGCCATAATGATTTTGGAAACGTAATGTTAATCCTAAGGATTTTTTTCTACAGTCCTCAAATCTGTATTATTTTATCTACACGAAAACAAAAAAAGTGCATCTGAAAGGAAATGAAGATTTCTGCCGAATTATATTTTCTCCCAGATATTTGAAAATATTTTAGAGTATTTTTAAAGACCTGAAATGCCACAAATGAATTATTTAAATAGGGGTGAAATATTTTAAAAAATCGGAAAAAAATATAATTTGGTAGAAGCTTTCATTATTTCTTGCTATTTCAGATGCTCTTTTTTACATTCAAATAGATAAGTTATGTAGAATTGAAGACGGTAGCTGAAATTTCATAGGATGAACATTACGTTTACGAAATCAAAATGGCCGCTCTATAAATTGCGTAGACACACAAAGAAATTTCCTCACATTTCACATCAATATTTTTCATATTATTTATTAGATTGGAAAGAAAAAGTAAACTTAAATATAAAGTCTGAAAAAAAAAAGCAAAATTAAGTTATTAAGGGATTTAAATAACCAAAATTTACACTGGGATATAAATAACCAAATTTATTAAGGGATATAAGTTTTGTGCATAGCACATGTTATAAGGCTCCGTAACACAAATTTTCAATGAATCGATGGATCAAAGAGCGTGGATTAGTTGAGGTTACTTACATATGACAAAATGCGGTGTTTTCAGTTTTGTAAGAAAAAATAAGTACTAAAAAAATCTTCTCAAGATGGGAGACTGTCTATGGAAAATAAGCACAATTGTGTGGTCAATTCTGAGGCTATATTGGCTCTTTTTCGTAGCAATCCGGAAGCGTTTCTGTGCTCAGCGTATCACGGGCGATACGCTCCATGAGTGTCTTCTACGGCCCAGCGTTTCAATAGAGATTCACTCGATGAGAATGTTTTATTTGATTTTTTTAATGTTACTATATGGCGTTACAATACCGCGAAATCTATATAGATAGATTATTTGGAGTGTTGACCTTGGTGATATGGGCTTGGATTTCACTTCTGGC
This sequence comes from Nephila pilipes, assembly GCA_019974015.1. NCBI lineage: Eukaryota > Metazoa > Arthropoda > Arachnida > Araneae > Nephilidae > Nephila > Nephila pilipes. The sequence continues at coordinate 15,285 of BMAW01017180.1, forward strand.
TATCAGGAGGAGGTCGGAGTAACTGTCAAAAGCACATGCCGCAGTGCGACTCTTTAAATGTAATGACGTGATTTAAAGGTGCACTTGTTTTCAGTTTACTTTTTTCTTTCTTGCTTGCTTCTTAGAAGTTCGAAGGATAATTTATGACCTTTTTATGGGGGTTAACCTTTTGGTAGCAGATGTTCTCAGCTGTTCGTTTCATTCAGTCGGTTTTCATTTGTAGCGACAGCCATGGCAAAATGAATGTATTTATCTGATACTAAGATTTGCGAAATAATAAATGAATCAGACAGTAATGCTATCGAAAGTAATCCAAATCTGTACATAGACATTAAAGTAAATAAAAGGGGGGGGACTAAGATGTGCCCTTTGCTCAAAATCTTGCGTTAAGCGTCAGAATATGTGTGTATGACGTTGACCTATGTATTGATTTTTTTTTATAAATATACCACACAGCAAAATAAGTTTTATCTTTTATATAAATATATTCAATATAATGGTGCATCATTACACCATGAAATTTGTGTAACATATGTAAATATATTTTGTATTTTCTTAAAAGTATGATTTTTTATGTAATTTTATGTATAAAACATTCAATTTTCGATTAAATCTTTTTTTCTTTTGTACGTAATAAGTTTAATGCATTTTAAATAATATATGTAAATACCAAAATATTTAAATAAATAGCCGATTTTAGAGGAATTTTTTTCATGAATTAGGCTTAATATCTAAAATCGTCTGGGTACACAGTGACACTCCGCGGAAAGAAGCCGCCGGTCCAGAGAAGCACTTCTTTTTTCTCCCTCCGGTAGCGAAAGGGTTAAGTGTGGACGAAACGCGGATACAATGCTAAACTCCAGAGACAAAGGAACTGTAAAAACAGTGGAAAGGTGAATGGGATTCGGAAAAAGCAAAATACTCTTTCATCAAGACAATACACGGGTGCGCATATTTGGAGGCCAAAATCTTGGAATTAAAGTTCGAATAATTACAACATTCGAAGTATTTGCCCCTGAATGACATTTTCTAGTTTCAAAATTAAGAAATGGCTCGACAAACAACGGTTCACTTCGGACGAAGAGATCATGACCCAACAGATGCCTATTTTGAGGACCTTCCAAAATCTTACTTTTTAGATGACCTCTACAAAGTTAGAGAAGCGCTTGGAAAATTTTATACAGCTGAAACGTGTTAATGCCGAGAAACAGGGCGAAAAAATTTTTTAAAATTATTTATTTTTCTATGTTTTTCTAAGGACTTATTAAACGAACCTCGTTACAATACAATGTTAAAACACGAAGGGCGGAAGTAAAACTTTTACACATCACTTAATGCATCCGAAAAGATACAATAATTAGAGAAATAATTAAATAATAATTCCACCGATCGCGTCAGCTAATCATCGTGTTTTCTCCCCCACCCCCTTACGCACTTCTCATGTTTGACCCGGAAACTCATTCCCTGTCATGGTTGCCAAAAGAAAGATCATTATCGCAAATGAGACTAATCAGGTGCGGATGACCATTACAGTCCTTCAGGGAACGACTCAATCAATTACCCCCTCCCGAAACTTCCACTTTCAGTTAATTTATTTCTGGTCTCGTAAAGGCAGCTAAATATTTAATTTCCCCTTCTGTATTAAAATAATTATGTAATGAATTGACTAGTTTTATTTCCTGCAAGAATTATTACGATTTAAGGTTTAAAATTCAGACTTTTATCTTTGAAATCTGTTTGAATTTAGTTTGTACCTTATTTAGGTACATAATTTTACTGCTGTCTTAATACTACTTGTACATGAATTTTTTGGTCAGGAAAGAGTCTATGTATATATATATATATATATATTTACACTTTTCATTACCGCAAAGCATAATATCTCAAAATGATATACATCAATAAACCTGAAATTTTATAGGTATGCATAGAGACTATTCTTAGGATTTTGTATTGAGTATAAGATTTCTTATAACGCAATAAATTAAAATTATAATGAGTTTTTAAAGACAATTTTTGCGTTCAGAAGTCGAATACCAAAGCTTCTTTAGTAAGAGATATATTATCAAAATAATTGTCTATTCTTTATATATGTTTATACTTTATTTTATTCATTTAGTTTTACAAATTGTTCAATATATATATATATATATATTTGAGTTATCATATTTTGCGGAATTTCTTAATTTATGCTTATAATTCTGTAAAATGCGCTTTTGACTGTAAAATTAGACACTAACAAAGCTTTTATTGGGTGTGTTTTTTTAATTCGCAAGCACCATAAGATCATAAGACATGCATTTGTTGGCAAAATTTATATAAATTCAAAAATGTCTCTTCGAAGGTGTACTGCTACCTTATACTGTAATTGGTAAATAATTTTACATTATTGTGAATGTAATGATAAATTATCATTTTTATCGATATATGATTGTTTTTCAAAATAGAAAATGCAGCATCTGTTTCGTCCTGGCAAGTTTTATATAAAACAATCGTTTTTAGATAAGTCTACCATCATCTATTATAAGTTTGAGAACTATAAAAAGCGAACGTTAAAACATATGAAATACCTGCAATGAACTATTTCGAAGTTATAAATTGAGAAATTCAACTAGCATCACTAATCTACATGACAAGCAAAAGTATTTCTTATGGACATGAGTAGTTTCAGATGCTGAGTTGAATATTTTTAGAAGTTGCTTAAGAACACTTTTAGTAGCTAGTTATTGACTGGAGTTCAGATTAGTTAACAACATTATATATATATATATATATATATATATATATTGACTGTCTATAATATATATATATATATATATATATAATGACTGTCTATAATATATATATATATGAATATTGTATATATTGAATATAGATACATAATGATATATATATATATATATATGAATATTGTCTGAACCTATATATATATATATAGGTTCAGACAATAACCTCCCTTACACTTGGACCTTACCTCGTCTTTTATTATTTTTATTTCTTCTAATAATATAATGTATATAGTAACTTTTCGAAAGTTCAATATAGTTAAAATGTACGAGATTTCAATTACAATACCAAAATGAAAAGAAGTCAAAATACAAAGTGTAACGTATAAAAATACAGAAAAATTCATATTAAATACAACTTTCAATCCCAAAGTAAGAATATTTACACATAGAATAAATAAAATAAAATTGTTCAAGACGATGGCTTGGAAATGAAAAAATACACTCATTTATTCGACAGAACTATTTTCATCTTTAGATTCTATGATTTATTAATTTTTCCACATCATAACAGCATGCGCTTAGCAAAAATATTCATTACATCTTGCACACGAATATTACTATATAACTATATTCAGTTTTAGATTAACTATAATATATAACTATACATAGTAACTATATGATTAACTATATAATGAATCTATATTAAATTTTAGATTTTTTGATTTAATAATTTTTCCATATCACAACAGCTTGCGCCTAGCAAAAATATTCAATACGTTTTGCATAGGAAATTTGCTACATAACTATACTCAATTTTAGATTATCCATATCATGTAATATAACTATATGATTAACAATATTATGTAATATAACAATATGATTAACTATAATATATAAAATAACTATATAATTAACTATACAATATGGCTATGTGATTAACTATACAATATGAATATGCGATTAACTATACAATATGGCTATATAATTAGCTATATGATATTACTATATTCAATTTTAGATTCTTTGATTTAGCTATTTCTTCACATCATAACAGCATGCGTATAACAAATATATTCATTACGTTTTGCAAGGGAAAACTTGCATCATTCTAATTTTCTTATTGGCTAATTATGCAAAACACCATTTTCGCTTATTTCACTAAATATAACTTTTTGCACGATTTAGAAGTCTTCGGGGTTATTTAAGACTTCGTATCGTTTTGAACTCATCGTTATTTGAAAGACTCCGAGCTTTAAAAACGAAACGATAGGATATCGTTATAGAGCACGTGCATCTGACAGAAGTAGAGCTTCGAAAGAAAGACAAATGCAACAGCTTCTATTCCAAAAAAGCAAGGACCCATGTGGTGACTGGGAATGACAGAATAGTCCCACTGTAGTTCATGTATGTCGTAAAAGGCGACTAAAATGGGTACCCAGCGTCTGGGGGTATAGCCGGGCACCCTGCCCCTGGGGATTATATCAGGGGACCTCAGGGACTTGCCTTCTTCAGGTAAGTACGGGCATCATGACCCCGAAGCATCCTAGTGATCTTTTTCTTTCCCATGTGGTTTACTGTTTTTGGTAAGCATGTGTGACGCACTCCTTAGATACTTAGCGGTGGACATAATACTAAGGTGATACCTTAGATGCTAAGGTGATACCTTAGCGATACTTCTCTATTTTTGACCCTCCTTCTTGTCAACCACTTACCTTTTTTCTACTTCAAGTCTAGACCCCAGTTTAATCTTGTTTGGCGCAGCATAGCCATATTTGGCTCTTGCGCCAATAAACTTTACATTCACTCACACTCACTCCAAAAAAGCAAGAATGACTACATTCCTGAGTAGAATGTGACTGAAAGGGCAGACACTGTAAAAATCAAGGTCATCGTAATCCAGTTTTTGAGAGGAAAACAAATATTTTTAAAGCTTGCATCTAAAAGATCATTCCCACCAATGGCGTGTGAAAGACGATAGCAGAATGTGATTCGAAAAAAGGGAATTTATGTTCCAGAATCTTTTTTAAACAGCAAACACATTCATCTGAGTGAGAAATTTAGCTTTATTTCGAAATTGAAATAGAATCTATAAGTAAAATATATACAGGTAAATAATCCCTGCCTCATTTTACCTACGTGTGATATAATGATTAATAACCATGCTGCTTGTAATGCAAGAGATAAAATACTGCGCAGTGAAACAAATTTTGGAGATTTTCATTAATCATTCAATTAGACATCAATTATCGAATACCGGAAATATCCTGTTTACACAGATACATGTTATCCTATCTTATGGAGAAGCAATCAAGTTCGACAGACTTTATCTCCATTTTATTTTTCATACATCATGAATGCTTTACCGTATTATTATCTACCGTATACTTCCGTGAATTTTTGATTCTTTTTTCTGATATAAATTTTGAGGGTCAGCTTATATACAATCCGATATTTTGCCAAAAATATAGGTACGTTCATGTTAGAGACTCGCAAGCGATAAATTCCCAATTATAAATGCTGTGGTGATTCCATACAATTAATAAAAAATTATTGACAGAAGATGTGATTCATTATTAATAATGATCTAAAGAAGTAGATAAAAATTTTAGAAACTAAGCTGAAGTATTTTTTTGTAAATTTTTTTTTAAATATTGTTATTTAGGATGGGTGGCAGAAATAATAAATATGGGTCACGGGCGAGTTTTGAGTTAGGTGTGCTTCTTTTAAATTAAATTAAAATGCAAAACTTGAAAGTATTTGTAGAAAATTTGTACTTAGAGAAATGTAAATAAATAATACTTTAATTTTTTTTTAATTTTGTATTTATACTTTAATGCAATAAAAAAACTATTCTTTTTTCACATTTAAAATAATGGCTGTTTCTTAAAAGTAAAATAAAATGTACTTTTACATCATGAAATGTTTATTAAAACTATCACGGTTACGAAATAGTCCAACAACTAAGAAATATTTAGAAAAGTATTTATTAAAATAATTGTATTATACGAATGCTTGATGCAAGCGAATATATATGTAAAAAGATTTCCTAGTTGTTCCCAAAAATATGTTGGAGTTAATAAAATTATTGCAATAATTTTCATATTATATTTGAAATGAATATTATAAGGGTGGCTCAAAAAGTACTTGCATTTGAAGACAGTCGGCATCATTATTATAAATTATAACCCCTGCGTTCTGCCATCTGTTAAATGAAGCTAAAATAAATTTGACATTGATTCATCAGTTAGTTTCGATTTGGTAGTCATTTACTGCCAAATCAAAAATAGATTGCTGCCGCTTCGAGTTGTCACCATCGGTAAGACCCGAAAATCAAACAACAATCAAATCAATGGGTTTTTTCCGGCCAGTCTTTTTAAAAATAGGGGTAGAGAGTATTCTCTTTAGAGAAATTTTTGACGAAGAGTTACTGACGTGCTAAAGGCGTCATGATCACGAATACGAGTAACTGAGACTTAGACAACTATATAGTGAGTCTTAATGCTTATTAAAACCAAACCATTTTCGATGCTACGAGTGTGATCTCTTGCAATTTATAAGAACTTATTGACAGAACCTCGCACTATTGTTCCATCACCCATCGTAGCTGAGTGGTCATTGTTGCGAACGCATGTTTAACGTTGCTTCCGTCAAGTCGTAGGTTTGAATTTTGGTGCTCACATATTAAATCTGTAGAAACTACAAGCCCTCCCACTAGCAAGGTATGTAGGTGTCAGCTCAGGTTTTAGCCTAGTCACTCGATCGAGGCTAAAAATTGTAAGACCGTTGCCAATAATCCGCATGTTTCTTCTAAGTACGATGCTTATAAACAATCAATCGATATAATATTCCAAATGAAAATTAAATAAAATGCTTATAATATTGTCTGCTTTCTTTGCAACTCCAATGATTAATACGTGTCACAATTAGGATTTACCTAAGTTTGAGATAACTAATTTTCATTTAGATAAGGTTCTTTCTAATTTCAAAATAACCCAATTAAGATTTTACCTTTACGATAATAGTTTCTGTGATGATTTATTTAGAAAATATTAAACGTTTCTTAAAAATATATTGCCACTTTTGATGGCACCTTTTGGCAGAAATGCGTTATTGATTTATCTTTTGTCACCATCGCGAAACAGTTTACAGAAAATTAATTAAAACTCGTCCACTTTTTTTTCTGCTTGAAATTTCATTTTTTCTTGAAATCACATCAAAGAAAAAGCTTTTTAAGGTTTAATTTTGCATGAAAATTACCAACGGTTTTTTCGCAATCAATTAAAACTGTGTGAAGTATAAGAATTATGTTCCCGTCCATACATAATGGTGTCGAGTTTTTTATGAGGGTTCATTTTCACTCTTTTTTAAAGTATTTCTCCAAGACTTAACTCATTACAATAACTATAAATTTCTTTTTTGTTCCTCATATTTAGCCAAGGGCTTGAAAAGAAATATGAGTTATACTTCAAAAAGATGTAGTGCCCAATTCCGAGAAATTAAATCTTAACGAGCGGTGATATTTTCCGGACCATAAGAAATGATTCTGTAAGAAATGCTTATTTTACGCAAAATGTAGGAATAGAATGATCTTGAAAGCTACGAGTAATTGAGTTCTTTGCTTTGTATATGATTTTAATTTAATCAGACAATTCGACTGTATTTATTCAAAATGTTAAGCGATCGTCAAAAGTTAATTTTCCATAAAAGCTAGCAATTTTTATAGAAAAAGCCGTATCATACAAAACATACAATACCAAGAAAGTTTCGATTACATAAATTACCCATTTGTTACATGTATTTGTGATAAATTCATATCATTCACCTTTCTTTGACTGCTTTTTGATGTAAATAACTACCAGGACCAATTTGTTACCGAAATTGAAATTTTAAAAGAAATGCAAATTATATATTCAGGTTGAAAGGGAATTAATGAATCAATACGTGATCTCCATGATCATGGAACTGTAAGTAACAACATAATAATATATGCGTGTATGTCTGTATATGTGTGTGTCTGTGTATGTGTATGTGCATGTGTCTGTCTCTCTGTGTGTGTAAGTGTGTGTCTGTGTATGTGTGTGTGTATAAAGAATCTTAACTACAGAAAAGGAGTTAATGACTGAATGGGTTGATGTCCAGAGGTTGTTCCGTATACAATGAAGAGTCGGATTTTTTTCAAAATATGAGATTTAATTAAACAATATGCTATTTACAAAACCAAATTCAAATTATTGGGAAAGCATATTACATTAGGAACCATCTCATCGTACGTCTTAACATGATTTGCCCTTGCCTCTGAAGAGAAAGGTATGAACCCCTCAGATGAGGTTATAAAATAGAGTCTGATTCAGAGCGCACTATAGAGTAGAAAGGCTTAACAATTGTTTAACCCTTACATATATATATTTCTATATATATATATATCTTTGATTCATGTACATGAGGTTAACATAAATATTTAAAAAAAAAATGTAATACGGAATATTGTACTGTACAATTTATATATATGAATAAATTTTGAGTTGGACATACTATTTTTAACAATTATATGAATTTATTGCTAATATTAACAATTTTATGATCAAATATTTGCTTTAATACATATTGTATCCCTCCAATGTGGTTATTATTTCAGGACAAAATAATGAACAGCCGGGATGGTTTCAGGAACAAATATTATTTAATATTCGACACGTTCCACAACACAAGACAGGATAAAAACATATATAAAACACAGAATCACGAACATAACTTACTACATCATTCTGCTAAAAGTCTATCTCTTTCATCGTGCTTGCGCTTGTCTCCTAACCAAAAAGAACATGTGGCGTCATCTGGCTACCGTTTAATAGTAAATGGAAGGTAGCGCTAATATTACGGTGTTACAATATTATTTTCTGTTTTATATTACTGTATAAAATAATATCTGTAATTTTTGGAAAAAATTATGAATTTACATCTGACGTTGAATTGCATACTATGAATCTACATCTAATATGCTAATAAATTACAACTTAAATTTGATTTTTGGATTTTAAATCGTAGATATTTGATCAATAATTTTATAGTAATGTAGTATATGACAATGGAATTGCATTTAGTTTTCCTAAAATTAAAATATTCCTCCGGGTAAAAAGTAATATACGCATAGTATTATGTAGAGGCAAAATTTAACTTTTTTTCGCAATGGTACGTTAACTATTCAAAAGATTGAAACATTTTAAAATATTCAAGAAAGAGATATGATACAGATCGTCAGTACCGTATCACTTTTTTAGAAACTTAAATCTTAAGAAAACTTATTGAAAGTTCGTTCTAATTATGATTTTATACAAATTGATTAACTTTTATATTTACAAATTTGATCTCGTAACTATTAGAAAGATATTTTGAAAGTGATCTAACTTTGAAGAGATTGTATATTAATTATATATTACTCTTACAGACTTACAATTACCATAATACTTTTTAATCATTTAGAAGCAACAGTTTGCAATACTTTTTTTTTTTTTAAATTTAAGATTGCAAATGATGCTTTTACTTTAAGATTTGAACACTTTTTCATTTTATAAATAATATAGCTATATATATATATATATAAATATATATATATATATATGTGTGTGTGTGTGTGTATATGTAAAGAGAGAGAACCTGTGGATCCTGCTTTTTATGAGGCATTAAGTACATACAGTATTTATACTTTTAAACTTGAAGTTTGATCTTATTTTAAACTAGAAAATTAACTGATATTTCTACTGCTTAAAATGTACATTTTTCAATTCTTTTTTTTTTTTTTTTCATTTTATAATCCCTGAGTTGAACTGCCCAGGAAATGCCGATAAAGAATTTGTTATATCATATACCATATTATTAAAGCGTTCTTACCTTTAAAGTTAATTTAATATTACTCATAAGAATATTGTTGAAAATTATTTTGTGGTCATAAATGATTAGTTAAAAGAAGAAAACATAACTTAATTATTCAAATTAACATTTACATAATACAGCATCTTAATCAATATTTACAAAATATTTAATTTTGTGCATTGGATAAATTGTTATGTTATTGAATTATTGAAAGATAAAAAAATAAAAACTTGATAGTGTCTCTATTAACCAGGGGGAAAAGTAAATTATTCTAGAAATTAAATTATTTCATCACTTTGAGCATGAATAAAATTATTTTGGTTACATTTGTCTCCATTGACAATATACAGTAAGGAAAAAATTAAGATTTTGTGAGAGAAATTTTCTTAATGTGTTTCAAAAGAATTATTTTCTAACAATATCTGCTAGCTCTATAATAGTTCAATACCCTTATAATGATTATAAATAATGATTATTATGATTATTTGCACTTATTAACTAATTACAATTAAACCTTGCACAACTTAATAAATCAATTTAAATTGTGATAAACTCTTAATTAATTAAGGATACTCATGAAAACTGAAACAAAGTAAATGAACATACAATATCCAAGCCTATCACGTGTAGTTAATGTATTGCATTGAATGCAATAATGTGTAGGAAAAAAACAATGCATTGAAAAATGATTATCACAATTCTCCGATGGGATCATTGAAAATAACATATTTTCTACAAATATCTAAGAGTAAAACATTTAATAACATTGGTAGTAGCTATAGTAATTAATTATGTATGTGTATTAAATCAAGCAACATTTAATTTACGTAGAAATGCTGTGCAGGAGCTATTTTTATAAAACTGTGCTGAATTTTTTTTATCATCCTTATGAATCATGAAATTTAGTATTAATTGTATATGTATGTATTAATTTTTTGTTTTATGCATATTTTTATAACTCAGAAACATTATATTAAAAAAACTTTTTTTAAAAAAAAAATTCTTTTAATATTCTTATGATTTGAAAAGAATTGATTGTATCATATTTTATATAAATATCCTGCCATAAAAACTACCTCTCGTTTTTAAACTAAAATCCATAGTTCATTTTAATTTTAGCTCTCTCAAATCTAGCACGAAGGACAGTGAAAGATAAATGGATAATTTTATACATTAGAAATGCTTTTAGAATACATACATACTTTTAGAATTTGTTCATTATTTAAATTAATGAACAAAATCTTTTATTTCTAAAAGTTCTTTCGATTTTAAAACAAAATTCCAATTTCAGCTTAAAATACTTCACACTTTCTAATTCTCAAATTTAAATTTTGAGAGTGTGAAGTAAAAGTTAATTTAAACTAAATTTATTCTAACATTTTGCACAAGAAAAATAGGATGAATCTACTCGTAACATAAAGTTATAAATAAAAATGTATTATAAACAAAATTCTTGGATTAAACTTGGTGCAATTTTCGAACTAAAGCAGAAAATTCCTATAGCGCCAAAACTAAAAATTAACTGCTCCTACTTTTAAAAAGGTGTTTTTAAGTAGTTTCTAGTAACTCTCAATTTAAGCAGTTCTTTTTCAATGCTTAAAGTCACGCTTGAATGAAGAATACGAGACAGTTTCTCTGCATGGTATATTCCTTTCTGTTTTGAGTTGATAAGAGAACTTCAATAAGTATAAAAATGAAATACATTTTTTGTAACTACAATTTGTTATTGCAGCCTTTCATTATTGTTCTACTAAGATAATATGTCATGTATAGTATAAAAACTTTAAAAATGTGTAATGTTTCGAATGGGGGGGGCTTTAAATCATAAAGACTTGTAGCGAATTATTTTTATGATTGTTTGAAGTTTTAATGGTATTTAAATATGAATAATTTTAATATTTAAGCACTTCCATTAGAGAAAAGTTCTATATTGCTAAATATTTTTAAACTAAGTACTATCCTACATCACACATTTCAATGTAACTATGTTTTTCACATGCATTTACAAAACTCTAAGATTTAGAATAATCACAAATAAATGTGACAAGTACACACGCATGCATATATATATATATATATATATATATATATATACATGTATATTCCCTCACCAAATTTCCACATCATCCTAAGACAATCCACAATACAAGCAAGCTTACAATTATTTTAATTCTAAATTATTAAATTAATAGCTTTGTTAGTGACCACGGTGGTGTAGAGGTTAGCATGTCTTATTGCGAGCACTGCCAACCCATTGTCGCTTCCTGATGGCTTCGGATTCAATAGCCGGTCCTGGGAGAATTCTGTCTTTAAGTCCTCCAGGGACTATGGATGAGTAACTAGTTTGCTTGCGAAGGCTACAAGAACGGAGATGGGATCTGTCTGATGTTACTTCTAGGAACCAGCAGACTTTAACTAACTAACCTTGGCTTACAACAGTTTTAATAATCGATGGGTTGTTACAAGCGTCTGTTTTTAACTGAAAAGCATCATGAGGGCTATTGGCAGAATACCCAAGATGACCGAACTCCCCAAAACCGCTTCTCTGGCAAACAATTAGCCTTCAGTATCTGCATTTACTTTCAAAAAGATTTTTTTTTTTACAGTACATGTTGGAACAAAGATCAAATGCTATTACATAATTTCGAAATTCTAAAGTAGTAAAAGCTTATAATGTTTTCACTAAGTGTGGTATCAAATTTTTTGTACTTCCCATTTTTCATTTTTAATTATTCATTTATTTATTTCGAATGCATGTTAATGTGTATTCCATTGACGTCACGACTTAATGCTAACAGTGTATGCTGGCTCTCTGACTCTTCCCCACAGCCAGTATTCCCTTTGGGGGTTGGCTCCAGCCTTGGTGCGTGGTATGCACGCATAATGAAAATTAATATATTCAGAAATAGAACCGGAAACTATTGTGAATTTTTTTATGACTAAGTTTACTTGCCGACGGACCTCGTAATTTTTAATCTCGGTAAATTCTTGACGACGATACTTAAGCTCTGTTACTTTCTTCTCTAAACTTCTTCACCGTGCCAAAGGGGGTGGGGAACTGGGACTACAACCAGATTTAACGTACATAAACCTCTCTACACGTCGGATGTTTAGAAGTATCAGGCCTCCAATCCACGACTTAAGAAAAAAAGCGCCAGACGCAATCCCATGATCATGACTACTAGGCTACCAGACCACGAGTTGTAGTAAGCAAAAATATATTAGGTATCAATATAGACTTTGCTTTGCAGCTTGCTTTCGATTGTTCAATTATAATTCAGCACTATCTAGCGGTTTTCGGGTGGTTTAAATGTTTCTTTCATCGGTACGTCGTTCAACTCAGAACTCCTATTTCAGTTGGGAGCCGGAAAGAATTAATCAGTTACTTGATCGATAAATTAAAGTTTATTTTATTTGTGGGAAATTGAGAAAAAGACGGTTTTGGCTACCTACGATTATCCTAAACAGATTACGGTCATTAATCAACAAACAAACTTATGAACAATTAATTGCACAGCTGCAATCTGATGTGTTAGTTACGTAGTTTTTCAATTGTTAACTCTGATAACGGCAGGTTTCAATTTGTGTGTGGTGAAAGAATATACAAAGAATTGTCCCAAGCATTCCATTTTTGAAACTGTTTACTACGCCGTATTGTTCGCAAGAAGAATATTTAAATATTTGATGTTTGTCAACATTAGAGCATGTATTTACGTTTGTTAAAGCAGGTACAAGTAGATGATATCCGAGTTGTAACCATTTAAGTTAATCTAAGCTTTTGATTTTTCAACAAGGAGCATGCGAGCTAAATGTTTGAAATTAATGCTAAGTTAGTCACTAATATAACTATAAATATTCTGCTTTAAAAAAAACAAACCGCTGATGACATATTTTAGTTTATTTTATCATCAATGAGAACTGCTCAGTCAGATTCTTACTGGTGCATAATAACTCAAAAATGGATAAAAAAAAACGACATGCCAAAGGCTTAGATACGTTAGAAACTGAAAGCATCACTTTTAAATAACAGTGAATCGTTATTTTTTAAAACGAGAAAAATATTTTTAAGGAAGCTGATGTTTGAAACCAAAACCAGAAGAAAAAAAGGCAAAATCAATCCAGCACTTTGATGTTAGATATTGAATTTCGAAATTGAGTAGATGTAATCTGTAATAAAATGAAAATCACTTGAACATTACGGAGAGAAAATTTCTAACTCATGTCATTTTTCCTTTACTTTTACGTTTAGAGAAAATATCTTTCGTAATGCGATAGTACTGACAGATCTAAGATTTCTTTCATTAAAAAAACACCTTTCATCTTGTTCTCTGGTATACATCACGAATAATAAATTTCACCGGTAGAAACCGGTAGATTTTTGAGCATGGGTTTTCCTTCAAACTTCACATTTTACGTGGCACGATTTTTAATACTTAAAATTTTAAGAGCAAAGGGGAACGTTGTGTCAAATTGAATTTATTCAATAATTAGTTTTATTATTTTATTTTATTATTTAATACTTATTAAATTTATCATCTAAAATAAATAAGTGTAAAAGTTATAGCTTTATTAAGTATTATATTAATTAAACTACATGTAATTAAAATTAAAGCAAACGATAAATTATTAAATTGAATATTATATAATTTACATGTAATTAAAATAAAAGCAAACGATAAATATTACAAAAACGACAGATTTGGCGACCATTTGACAACTTGGCGAGATATATCGCGCCAAATGTAATTATTAAAATAATTAGTTTTAATCAATTAATTTTTATTAATTATAGTTAAATTATCGTATTGTCATTCAAAACAATCGTGTTCAGAAAATTTCAGCTCAAATGAGCGATTTAAAATATGAGAAGAAAGCTTGTAAAGTTTTGACCTAGACATACAATGTGAGTTTAAAAAAACCCGTTAAAACGAAGAAAGATACAGAAAATATCGACAAAGAAGTGAAATAAAATTTAAGGCTTTTTAATACGCTTCTCTGGAAGAATATAAGTAGGTAAAACAATCAGAATTTCATTAATATAGTTTGTACATATTGATGAATACCCTTCAGAAACGTACACTTTTTAGATAAGCACGAAAATCATGATATCGATGTATCCCAGAAATCTTTTTCTTTCGCATGGAGTTTTCCGTCAGAGGGAAACACGAGTGTGTCCCCTCAAGATACGTAAGTGATCCTTCTCAAATTTCGACCTCCCATTTTGGCAACAATTTTTTTTCTATTATTTCCAAACGTCTATAACCTCTGTGAGCCCAGTCTGGCACAGCGTAACTATATCTCACTCATCGGCAGCTTAATTCTACCATTACTCACTTACTCACATTGACGAGTAATGTAATAATATTTTAATATTACATAAAAATTGATCAAGGTTTTGTTTATATTTTTTAGTATAATAAAAACTATGAATTGCATTTAAGGTATCCGCCAACCTTCGAAGAGGAGTTTATTAAATATTTGAAAAAAATAATTTTTTATATGAATTATACTATAGGATATGGTTAAAAACTTAAAATAAAATATAAAATCAGCATACATTTAAAATTTTTTTAAATATTTTAGCTCAAAAGATACATGAAAATAGTAGTAAAATGACACTTGTGAAAAACACCAAAACTAAAATTTAAATAAAGGTATTTCAATTTTGTAAATTTTATTATGATGAATTGAATCAAATTCAGAATTTGTGCTTTTCTCATAATTACATCCTTGATAATTTAATTTTTATAGGAAATCGTATTTTAACACATTTCAGAAAAATCGTAAAAACTTGTGATAATGTATTACTTCTATCAACAATAAAATGCAAGATAATAGAGTTATAGCAATAGGAGAGGTTCATATTCTAAGTTCTCTTTCATAGAGTATTCCATGAAGGTTTCATAACATTACATAAATAACTTTTTTCAATATGATGTTTTAAGCTGAAACAAAATATGAAAATCTTGATTTGGAGAAAAAGCTAATGATACATTTCAACCCAGAACCTTAACTAATTAATTAAAAATTTAACATTAAAAGGCCTCTGATGTGTAAACTGCATTATCTGTATTACTTAAACAAGTCATATTTTTCTTCCTGAAGGCCCTTAAAACTTTCCTACGCTTACATACAACAGATGTTGCACTGCACTTCGAATCCCTGATTCGATTGTTATCCAACCTTTCGTTTCCATTTACAGTGTGCAGGATTACAGCCAGGATTTTCAATGTGCAGCTCATATTAGACTTTTAAGCAGCCTTGATGTCCTTCGTTAAATTATCTAATTGCATTATATGCACCCAATTTCCCAGTTTTCAAACAAACGAAAACTTTTTGTACTCTTTGTCATATTGCATCATTAAAAGATTGATTGGCATTTTGGATCTAGGGAAGTTCATCTTGTATGTTGGAAGATATTTTCATGGCGATATTACGTAAAGTATCAATGTAAACAAACATTAAAAGTTTATTTCCGGTAACAGAAAGCTACTTCCAGTTCCAAAAAATGGACACAGACTATTATTAAAATGCTTATAATTCAAGTTCTTAGTAAGATAGAAAAAAATTAAAATTATTCTAGAACGCCAAGAAATCAGGCTTTAATAATAGTCTGTAAATTAAAAATCGACATTTTGCCCAAAAATCGCGTTTTAAAGATCGGCAGATACCTTAACATAAATGATTTACATATTAAAATATAATTTTATTGCTTAGGGTTAAAAATTAATTTTAGCCTTTAAGGTTATTATTTTGCATTAATTTTAAAATTTTAATAAAAAATTTTAAAAAAAAAAAAAAAAAAGAAAAGCTGTATGACAGTGTTTCCAATTTATAATCAACTATTCAGAATTAATTTTAAATATCCATATCTAAGGCAAAACAATTTTTTAAGAAGAAAACAGATTTTGCTTCTAAGATCTTCATTATATTTCTTCGATATGAATATGGAAAATGGTGTAACTTTAGGAAATCAAAGTATAAAAGGAAGATTTATAATATATTTAAAATAATATTTCGTAGCAATGTTTCTTATTTACTATACTTATATATAATGAAATATTATGTGAAGTTTCACTTGGAACGTATATAAGAATATTCGATGGTAAATAGGAATGAGAGAAGCAATGCATTTCATTACCAAAATTAAGGTGATAGTACGCCTTCATAGCACAATTTTTTGTCCAAATATTCAAAATAATATATACAAAAAAAAATAATTATTAATTATTTGATATTTGTTTTCGTATAAATATACAATCTAATATTTTTGAAAATTTGTTTTAGTTTTGTTTTTATCTTATTTAGAAACTGAGTTACAGCTGTTAATTTAATTTTACTGGATCATGAATTTCTCTGAGCAGAGAAACTCTAAAAATGGCATTTTTCATTAGTGCAAAACACAATGTATGAACCTGAGATATTATTTATATATAGTTAAAATACTTATACGTAGAATAAACTATTCTTGAGACTTTATATTGAGTAGGATTTTTTTTATTTTGCTATAAAGTGAAACTTGTAGTGACTTTTAAAGAACATTTCAATGTTCAGAACTCAAACTATTATAGTGTTTTACGTAAGGACCATATTATCCAAATAATATTCTATTTCCTAGATAAGATTATATTCTATATTATTCACTTAAAAATGTCAACATATTCTTTTTTCTTTTTAGTTACCCTGTTTTATGGATAGTCTTAATTTTTGCTCATTTTTGTATAAAATACCCTTTTGCAGTAAGATTATACACTAACAAACTTTCCTTGGGTGTTTTTTTTTTTAATTTTAAAGTCCCATCAGGTCATAAATTATACACTTGTTGGATAAATTTAAATTAATTCAAAATATTTTAATAGAAGATTTACGGTTATCTTCACCTTCTTTCACTTATGGCACGTAATAAATAATATTGTAGTATCTAATTTGTTAGTTTTTCTCTTTCAAATAATATTCATGTATAAAAAATATGAAATTAACTATCACCAATTTTTTTGCATTTATATTTTTCCAATGTATTATAATTAAAATATTTATTATTACTATACCACTCTGAAATAATGTATAATAAAGCAATACTTCCCGTGAATAGGTAGAGACAATTATATATTATTTAAGGTTCTAATCCTAATGAATATAAATTCTGCAGTATTTTCGAAGTACCAGCATTTTGATTTGAGCGAGCAATGTCCTGGCATGTATTTCAGAATAACATGCAACGAACTATAAAAAAATAATTCAAAAGTCTTAATTGTCATCAGTTAAACTTAAAATTCAATTATTAATATAGAAATATATATCAAAAACTTCTTTGTTTTTAGATCATTAAAATACCACAATAACAAGCAACTTAATGAACAGAAGCCTAATTAATTAATCTAATGACGTCTTAAATTGAAACACCATCAAGGAAAGCTAATACAAAAAAAGATA
Source organism: Nephila pilipes (assembly GCA_019974015.1). Taxonomy (NCBI): domain Eukaryota; kingdom Metazoa; phylum Arthropoda; class Arachnida; order Araneae; family Nephilidae; genus Nephila; species Nephila pilipes. The sequence goes on from BMAW01017180.1 coordinate 33,317, forward strand.
TTTAATGTACGTAAACAATATGGTGTGAAGACAAAACGATTTAATTTACGAGCAGTTTGGGGGACTTACAGGGATTCAAAATTAGTAGAAACAGCTGTCAACCCTGGCTGCTAAAAGGCCTTGACGAGGTTAGGCAAGGAGTCAAACTGGGCTTGGATGACAGAAACGGGTAACTCATTCTATACTGCTTCAAGTCTGTGCCATTCTTCATCAACCGAATAAACTAGACAGGGGAAACAGGTCAAACTTTCAACAATCCAACACCAGATTTTTTTGAAGGGGTGACAGCTCTGGAGACCTTGCAGGCCAGGGCAAATTTCGAATACTTTGTGTATCGAGGAAGGTCAGAAAACGTCGTGCAACATGTGGTCTTGCATTATCTTGTTGGATGATGGAGTCTGGCAGGGCTCGAAAATAGAGCAAAACCACTGGATGAGAGATGTCCGAAATGTAACGATTTGCGTTCAAATTACCGTCAATCCTAACTAGAGATGTATCCAATCCATATATCCATCATCCAATCCATATATGTAGAGATGTATCCAATCCATATATGTAGAGA